>DWHP01001583.1:0-15844 GCA_018247895.1 Parnassius honrathi | reverse complement strand
CCATTTGGAATAAACAGGCTATTTTCATGCTTTCCTATACGCTGCGTTTCAAAACATTTAAATAGGCTGACGAATCAGTTTTGCTCAGTTTCCTTTTAATGCATTTGCATTTGCATCTCTGACAAATCTATTAAACTCAGTTTTCTTTCATTTCAAAAAGCAATGGATAGTTCATTTCCTAGTGACCATGCGGGCGAAGCCGCGGGTAACAGCTAGTCTCCTAATATTTTTAAACAAATTAGGACAGATTTTTCAATCCTTTCAAAAGTTATTCATAACCAATTAAAGTCCACTTGTAAACATAGGCCTCCCCCATAGATTGTCTCAATGGGGGCCTCATATTTAACATAGTTCCAAGCGAGTCGGCACCCGCAATTTTTTATTTTTAGTCGTTATTAGGAAGCTGCTGTCCACCTCCCGATTTGCTTCCTTCTATCGCCTCTCGCGACAACCACGAGATAATATCGTGGGGTAGTGGATATTCCTACATCACCACTTCGTTGTGCTGTAAAAGATGAACTAACGATGAAAAAGTTTTTACAGGCCTCTACTGATGTGGTGCTACTCGATGATGATGCACGTGAAGGTTCATTCATTAAAACACTGGTGGGTAATATAGAACCACCTAATACTTGTAAACGAATTCGAAAAACTGCGGTGGCCAACCCACTAGCCAAGCGTGACAATTACGGCAAATATCGCCCCTATGAGGCAATCTATGCGGAAGGCCTATATACAGCAGAGGACTTTAATAGGCTGTAACAATAGCTTTCAGTACGTGTCCTAGTTACAAGTCTACGTCTATCTACGTTTTCATCCCAATATTTGTGTATTCGTACGTGGCGAATCATAAGGGGCGACTGAGAGGAATGATGTGGATGATAAGCAGCACCATCTTCTGATAAAGTTAACTGGAAGTATTAAAAACACCTCCTGGATGTAGCATCAATGGCAAATATAAGTTTATGAGGATTTTTTTAATGTTTATTTTATAGAATAAGGGTGACAAACGTGCACTCAGTGCACCAAGCTGTAACCCGTAGACATCTGCATCTATTCTCGATTAAAAATGAAAATGTTATTAAGTTCTGAGGACTAAGATGGAATGCTTCGTTTCCAGTAGAAAGGGTTTCCGATTCTCTTCACTCACCATACCAAACACAGCAGCATTAAGCGTGAGCGTGTTCCTAGCCCAGTCGAGCCAACCCATTCGTGCTACCACCTATAACCACAATATAGCGGCAGCGTGGCTACCACGTGTATTTATATGTGACATTTATAGGGGAAACCATGTTCAGCAATGGACGAATGAATTAACGATAGTATTCACTGGTTTCTTTTTTGCTCACTACCCGTGTATTTCATTGTTCGTTAATTAAAACCGAAATTCAATCAAAAGTTAATCGAAACAAGTAAGCTGATCGCTTTCTTTTATTGCTATTCGTAAGTTTTTTCTTTATAAGTGACTCGATACTAATATCGTTATATTTTCGATTTAATTATTAATAACAAGTTTTATTAAATATAGTTCGCAGCTACAATTATTTATTTATTATACATTTACACAACAATAAGCAAAGTAACTGATATAGAGAGGCAGTGGGATTAATTTTTCTTGCTACCCTTGCAAATGAAACACCAGTCACCAGCGTTGGGGCTGTTGGTAATGGCATTAGTGGTGACGGTGGTAGAGCACGCAATCGAGGGAGAGAGAGATTTCCCGCTCTTCAAGTTCAAACTAGGCAAGACACATTTTTATTTTGTTAAATAACAAATTTAACATGATATCTATTCGATCGATAACCGCAAATAACGCCTAATTCTATTAAATGTTTTTTTAATATCTAGGTACATAAGTTTTTAGAGTTTAAAATTCTAGATACAGGCGCTAGGAATTTTTATTTTAAACGGATGTTTTCTTAGAGTTAGAGCATACATAAGCAAGTTATGCCTATGTATACTCTAAGGTTGTTTCAAATTACAGAATGATTTACGAGTTTGCGTTATAAATAATATCAACGGACTGGGACTGAATTATATTATAGAGTGAAGGTTGTATTTATGTATTTATAACTATATAATGATGTTTATAATTTTCACGGTATTCAACGTTGCTCCCCGAGAGATACTGAACTAGCTTGCCCCGGGAAATAAACAATATGCCCTCTGCACTCCTATCAAATGTTTTTTGGATGCAAATAGTTCTAAAATAGTGATTCCCTCGGTAGTATACGTGGTAGAGCTCCGTGGCACCTACGTTATGACTGCAGCACGTCTACTCGACCAGAAAAAACCACCCTCTCACAGAATAACGGTGTAATATAGCAGCATGTTACTGCTGTGTTTCGTATGGTGAATGGCGAGAACTGAGGAAAATTTTGACTGAGGTAATAACATATTTATAAATTTAGCATTTTAATTGAGGATTGATCGGATGTAGGTATCACTGACATAACATCCACTTACCATGAGATGGACGGACGAATAAACGGACAACCAACTAACACAGGCGTTTTTTCGACCGATACGACTTAGGGACCTTCAAGATATAATAAGAAATCTTAACATCAATTACAATTTTAAAAATAAATTCAGAACATATATTCTAGATAAACAAAAACAAGATATTACCAAACACTTCATTTGCCAGCTATGAACCATAGCATTATCTTTTTACTAACTCACTTGTCATGACTGTCTGGGCCTTTTAGGTAGTAGCTTTAACTTGTGCGCAATCTTGCACACCCCTGAGTATTTTTTACCAAAAATTAACTCAAGATGTTAGTCGTAGAGCTGAAAGGACGCGGTATTTTTTTTTAAATATTACTAATCTATTAATAAATTAATTAACATTACTAATATTCTTTTTAACCACTCCTGGTAAGCTTGAAACGCTTGTGTTAGGAGTGGTTCATACATATTTACACTGATTATACTATTGTGCTCAGTTTCTTCTCGTCATTTGAGGGTGGTAGCTAAACATCAGTGTTTGCTCACTGAGGACACGTGTCCATTTAAGTTTTTGTAACTTTCTTCGTAAAACTCTGTACCTAGTTTATTAGTTACTGAGTTAGCGTGTGTGATTGGAGAAACAAACAAATGCGTTATCTATCTATCTAAGAAAAGAGGTAGGCTCTTTTCTTGAAGGTCCCTTTTTATACAGCCGGCCATGCTCTTGCAATTCTCCTAGTATTGCAGTTATTCATGGACGGTGGTTGTCAGTTACCATCAAGTGAGCCGCATGCTCGCTCACCATCTCTTATATAAAAAGGACTTTGTCATTGACACAATATCTCTTTATGATTAGATCGACTGTATTTTGATTTGACATTCTCACTCAAATTAAATAATTCCTGACCAAGTGAATTGAACGGCCACAAAAAAAAAACAATATACCGGAATATTGTAAAGGAATTTCACATTTGTGCAAAGTTTTGGTTGTACGCTTGGCTTATAAAGGAATTAAAGGCATTAAGATCAATGCCAGCTGGTATGAATACCAGCATAAAATAGCAGCTTAGTACTGCTGTGTTCCGTATCGTGAGTTTAGAGAACTGGAAGCCCCTTTTACTGGAAACGAGGCACAATCCATCTTGGTTATCAGGGGTGACAATTGCATCTGCATTTTGATTCTTTATTCAGGATAGAGGATAGATGTGGATGTCTATAGGACACTAAACTTAATCCACTTACTATCAGGTGAATTGTGTGCTCGTTCGTTACCCACTTTCTATATAGAAAGGTACGAGACTAGAGCTTGATTAGGCTTAATAGTATAAGTGATTAGAAGTTTTGCTTGAGACAGTTAGAAAACGAATCCTGTCATAATTTAATTCAAACCAGTTCATGGCTTATCAGCGATTAAACAGCAGAAATTAATAATAGCGAATACTTGCTAACTAGACGTTGTGAGCGTCGCCCACACTCCTGGGTAACCCAATTGCGCCCACAAGTATGCTTCAAACCAGATGTCAAATATTGCACTAAGTTGGCACAGCGTAGTACTTTCTCGTCAACAACATTAAAAGACCTGGGATAATGAGGATGTAGACAAAACAATTATGATAAATACATGGACGTATAAAAACATCCATAGGTAAATATTAATTCTGTTATTTCCGGATTTGTACTAAGCATGTAAACAACACGTTTCTCCTATTCCATTGGATTTATATTAACAAATAAAAGTCGTTATTACGCAGACACTGCTGCCCATCTCCCGATTAGTTTCCTTCTGTCGCCTTTAAATAATACTATTTTTTTTATTTAACTGGCTTTACGGATCTGTGTTCTTCTGAGCCTGTCATTTCTTTCAGAACTTTCATTTTATAAATTTTTTCTTCACAACCTGATGCGTCACATTGCGAAGTTTTGGGAGATTTTGACGACAGCTCAACCCAGCGGACTGTTGATGACGATAGCCACTCAAGTTCATAAGGCGCCCAAACGATCAAATTTACTTGAGGTTTATATCAACATCAAAGCACTTGTTTTGTCGTTTTCTCTAATAGTTCACACGCGCAGACACTTAATTCACAAAATCACATCACTTTTACCAATCAAAATCCACTTCAAACAATTATTCAGGCGATAAAACAGGAGCGACAGTCCGTCGACGGCCGAGTTCCCGTCAAACCTCTTTATAGATACACCTAATAATGATAAGTCGCTCGCGTCCGTAGGCTGTGACCACCTAATCTTAGGCCCACCCTACACGTGTCCACGGGGTGGTGCTAAATGAGCGACAAGCCGATAGCACAGACTCGGCTTCTCGCCATGGTAGCGGCGTTAAATATACTACCCCATATCTCGCACCATGAGGAACCAAAGAAAAAAATGGTCCCGAGTTCGCGGCGCCCCTTTAATGGGGCAGAGGTGCGAAGAATCTCCGGGAGGAAAACCGGCGACGAGGTTCGCCACCCGTCACGTTCTGTCTCCCGGAGGGGTGAAAAGTCGATTGAAGAGGCCCGTCTGGCTACGTTGAATGTATGTGGATGATGAAATTACTTAAATTATAACAAAATTAGTTCATTGTGTAAAAGAGTGTAATTCAATAGTGGAATTCCCAGTGCTGAAAATATCGATATTGGGTGATCAAAGTTCCTTAATATACAAAACTATAAATGAAACTCTGCTAAGGAACGTACAAAAATATTACGGATGCGACTATTTAGAAATGTATAGCTTGGTTTGAAGTAAACTGAACTGATATTAGAAACTAATCAGTAACATATAAATAATCGCCAGACTGAGGAAGCTATTCGCGTTGTGTTTTCGCGATGGCCGAACTGATTGTAATGAAACTAACTACGCTACAGATCTAGAGCAATTCAAAGAGTGACCTAGATTATATTCCATTAAAAAAAAACGATCTTTGATTATTTTAAATCTAAACAAACACATGTGAACTCGGCATGGATCGCTAGTAATTAATAGAATTTCTGCATTTTGGTTTCGTTTCCTATTTTTCGAGATTTGAAGGTTTCCTGAGAATGTCAAACTCCAAACCCATGGAGTAAGCTTTAATCTAATTTGTAGTAGAGTATAAAATCTAAAATTAGCGGGTAATGTTCGGGTGGTGTATAATATGCCATACTACCTATAGTATCACTACAACTAAATTTTACGGAGTAAATAGGTCATTTTGCCTAAATAAATAAAAGAATATGCACCCAATCTTCCAATTTCTTAAAAGCGTAACAACAACTGTGCCGAGTAAGGCGATTAATCAAAAATATTTCCAGGAATCTGAATTGTTATGTTACATTTTGTGAGAAGAAAAACGAACAGTTGAATATGTAACATTTCTTTTAGGGCGATTATTGAGGAAACAACGCAATATATTAAAACGAATTACGCAGTAAGCAAGATTATTTATTGCGCCCGACGGACCGCGAGGATCAGATGCGGTTTTTTGCTATACTGAATGATTGGGGCAACGTTTTTTTGTATGTCTCTTTTATGTACACGTAAATTGGTACGTGTATTGTATTCGTTAGTTCATCTAGTTTATTGTTAAAGGAAGGATTGGAATTGTTATGATCTAATCTCACTCACAAAGAAAGATAAACGGAGCGCTGCGTATCAAATGCAGCTTCTTTATCATTGGCACTCGCGCACTTATTACTTCCAAGCTGTTGCAAATAAGTTTTGTGAGTATGTAGTTTGTACAGTCTAATTGTAAAAAAAAATATTCTAATAGTAAAAAAAGTTCTGCTATGATTCTCACTAGTTTTTTTGCAGATGTTTTATCCGAATCAGTAGTAAAAGTACAACTTGAATTTTAATTAAAATTATCGTATAAAATTATTCTATTCTAATTTACATCCATTCCACTTAATTCTATTCCATTCCATTACATTCATTCTATTCCATTCTAGCGTTGATTCTTCTAGTGTTAATAAAATATACACAGTGTCTCCGTCTTTACTAGTTGTTCTGAGGATTAAATGAAAAATATATTGAAAATATAGCAACAGTTCTATATGAAGACCTATAATATATATTATTGTTATTGTTATTGTTATAGGAAGGCATAAATTAATACTTCTCATTTCTATTAACTTGATCAGCTTGTATCGAACTGGATAATAGGACTATCTCAAGTTGATATAAATTTTTCTATAATTCAGTAATATCACAAATATTCATCGTCATCATCAGCCTGCGGTAGTCCATTGCTGGACGTAGGCCTCTCCCAAGGTGCGCTACTTTGCCCAATCTTCGGCTTCACGCATCCAGTTGCTGCCAGCCGCTTTGCACGGATCGTCACTCCACCTAGCCAGGGGGCGTCCCACACTACGTTTACCTAAACGCGGTCTCCACTCTATGACACGCCTATTCCAATGGTTATCGCTTCTGCGACAAATATGACCAGCCCATTGCCATTTCGGCCTGCAAATACGGAAGGCTACGTCGATGGCCTTAGTTCTCCGGCGGATTTCTTCGTAATGAATCTTATCCACCAGAGAAACTCCAAGCATAGCTCTTCCATCGCCCGCTGGATGACTTTGAGTTTGTGGAGTAGTCGCGCCGTTAGAGTCCACTGGTCGAAGACTTTCATCTTCAAGTTTTGCGATATGTGCGACGAGAAGACCTGACGAAGCCTCCCGAACGCTGCCCAGCCTAACTGAATCCGCTTATCGGCTTCTTTCTCAAAGTTGTTTTTATCTACCATTGTCTGGCCGAGGTAGATATACTCTTGAATAACTTCAGGAATTTCACCATCAACGATAATCAGATAATATAGCTATTAAATAAGACTTTCGTCTTATATAAATTCATACACAGACCGACATGTTGGGAAGATTAATTTAGCCTGCTCAGCATGTCCAGTAGTTCCTGCAGCGATTCTGCCATAACGACGATATCATCGGCAAAACGTAAGTGTGAGATGTGTACGGTGTTTATATTGATGCCACGTTTATTACAATTTAGCGTCTTAAAAATATTTTCCAGTCCATTTTTGACCAGCTTCGGGGATATTGTCTCACTCCACGATGCAACTGGGTAGGTTTTGTAAGACCACCCTGTACTTTGATAGACATCGACCTTGTAGTGTTTAAATATGTCAAAAAATCTATATATCGCCAGTCAATCCGGCAACGCTGCAAGGAAAAAAAAACAGCCCAAGTTTTGATGGAGTCAAAGGCTTTCTTTTAGTCCACAAAGGCCAGATACAGAGGCTAATTATACTCATTCATCTTCCGTATAATTTGCCTTACTGTGTGAATGTGGTCAATGGTGCCATAGCCTCCTCGAAAATCAGCCTGCTCGGGTGGTTAAAATTTGTCAAGTCTCCGCGTGTGTCGATTCATGATGACCCTCGCAAACAACTTGCAGACATGGATCAGTAGCGAAATGGGCCGATAATTCTTTAACATTGTCTTGTCACCTTTCTTGTAAAACAAGAATGTGATGCATCTGCTCCACGCCATTGGAATTCTCCCATCTCGTAAAACGCAGTTAAAAATTTGACAAAGATTTTTAAGCAATGGTTGTCCCCCACTTTTTAGAGCTCTGTTGTAACATCGTCCTCTCCAGGAGCTTTTCCATTTATAAGTTATACGATGGCCAATTCGATCTCCTCTAGACAGATATCTGGCATCTCGTCGGTGAAGTGATGAGTTAGTGTGACTCTGAGATCGTCGTATTTGGGGTCAGGTTACTGATTCTGGGAGGCCTATAGTGTACCGTTGTAGCCTTCGATCTCAGCGAGTATCTCACGACGTGAGGGTTTTGCCATCGTATGTCTTCAGTTTTGTGTATGGCGCCTCCCAAGCTTCCGAGTAAAGATTTTGAAGCCCTTGTTTTGGTCTATTGCTTCTTGAATAAGGGTTGCATTACAGCGCCGCAGGTCCCGCCGGACACGGCGGTTGTTAACAATTCTGGTGAATGCTAGCTGTTCTGATGGCACGGTTGTTGTTGTGTCACGTCACTTTTGTGTACTGAAGTGTCTCGACTGAGATCTTAGACTTCCAGCATATATGTTCTCTACTGCATAAACTTATGATGAGAAAAATTTATCATCTTTAAGGTCTTAACTACACTAGTGAGGTCCTCCTCAATGTCCATATCATATATCAATCTTTGTTTGACATATTCGTGATGTAGCCACGATACAGCTGCAGCGTAACCCTACCACGTATAAAGTACCAAACATGTATAATGATTTCTTATATTTACGCGAACACTACACGTTGATTTAAACTACTTTTTCGGATTTTATCGCGTTTTATTTATTTTGTTCTTAATACCCGACGTTTCGGGTGCTTTCCAGCACCCATGGTCACGGGGGACTAAGGTGACTGACATCCCGCTGTCAATGTTAACTCGGAGTACCTTCAGCTTCTTAATTATTGTTTATGGTCCGATCTATGCAGAATGAACTTACGATTTCTTGAAGTCTTGCAGTGGGATGCTTGGGTATAGTTTTAATTTTTTTTCTTTTTTTTCTTTCTACAATAAAAGTTCTTTTCCACAATAAAAGTGTTAGAAAAAGGATTTAATTATGCTCTAGCACCGCGAAGAATGCCGTATGAGGACATTATCTGTAGCGTTGAGGGTTGTTTGTATAAAAATAATATTGGTAATGAAGATTAAGAGGCCCTAAGTCAAGACATTTCGTCTATGTTACGTCGAAGCTCTGCGCCGAAATTAAATCTTAACAAAAATGAGTTTAACGCGTTGAAAAATTTACGCAAAAGACCAGAGCGTACGATTCTCTGCGCAGATAAAGGTAATGCTACGGTTACAATGGATATATCAGATTACAATTTCAAAATACAACAACATTTGTCGGATAAAAGTACATACAGAAAGGTCAAAACAGACCCTACAACTAATACACTAAAAACAACTAGTGATCTAGTTAAGAAATACTCCGAGAAATTGAATCTAGACGTTAGTTCGATGATACCTGCGTGTGCCAAACCACCGAAATTGTAGGGGTTACCAAAAATACACCAACCGAACGCTCCATTACGTCAAATAGTGAGTCAGATTGATTCGCCAACTTACAGATTGGCCCAACACTTAGCTAAAATATTATCACCACTCAAAGGAAACACACAAGAGCACACACTAAGGATTTATACCATTTTCATTTCATTTGTCAGTGAGATAAAAGACCTACGTCTTTCTGTAACTCTATATATAAAAGTCAATTTACTATGGAGTTAGAGGCAGATAATTCTTTAGCTTTCCTAGATGTGTTAGTCACCCGAAATCCTAACAACACCATAGGTCACACTGTGTATAGGAAAAAAACCCATACCAACAGATATCTAAATGGTGAATCTCACCATCATCCCTCACAGTTTGCTACCGTGGGTAAATCTTTGCTTCAGAGAGCACGAGGAATCTGTGACAGCAAACACCTGACCGCCGAGTTTCAGCGCGTCAATCAGGTTCTGCACGACAACAAGCTTCGGGCCCCGCGCCTACGTCACAGTGACCGAGTGAAGCCGGTCACAGTCGAGCGTGTGCCTGCTGTACTAGCATATGTCAGAGGTGTCACAGACAAGATTGTCTACATCTTGAAGAGAGCTTCTATTAGAACATTCTACAAGCCGCCGAAGAAGATAAGTCGGTTCTTAGCATCTGTCAAGTATCATATTCCTCTACAGGATGCAGGAGTGTACAAGCTTGTTTGTGAATGTGGTCTCTAATACATAGAGCAAACAAAAAGATCTGTTAAAACCCGCGTAAAAGAACATATTATAGCTGACGTGAAGCATCAACGTTCCGGGAAGTCTGCAGTTTGTGATCAAATCTTAGGCGGGCCAAACCATTACATCAGATTTGATAGACCACAAATCCTCGCGAAAGAACATCGATTCCTACCAAGGAAGGCTATTGAAATTAAAAAACATTCTAATTTGAATAGAGAAGGAGGCTGGGTACTAACACCTGCTTGGGACCCTGTAATTAATAAAATTAAAACTAAACCCAAGCGTACCCCTGCAAGACATAGTAAGTTCATTCTGCGTAGATCGGACCACAAACAATAATTAAAAAGCTGAAGATACTCCGGGTTAACATTGACATCGGGACGTCAGTACCTCAGTCTCCCGTGACCCTGGGTGCTGGAAAGCACCCGGAACGTCAGGAATTAAAACCCAACTCAAATTAAACCCTATAAAATCCGTAAAAGTGGTTTTAGTCAATGGGTAGTGTTTGCGTAAATATAAGAAATCATTAAATAGTTAATGTGTTAGCTCCAATCACTTTCCGCACGTCATTTGCCAGGCGCCAACATGGATACCTCAGTGTACATTTATATAATAAAAGAAGCGGTCTAGGTGCGACCCGAAAGGTGCACACGACTAACTGTAAAAGTATCATATGTTTTATTCAAAACAATAAAAAAATTTCTTTGTAGCTAATGATATTTTGATATCCGTCATGAAAATATATCCAATTTAGTGTTATTTAAAAACAATGTTTAGTTTATACACTGTACATCTTAATTTTCTCAAATTCTATTTTCTTTACCGTATAAAACACGTATTTGGCGACTGTTCGTGAATTCTTGTAAAGGGCACCGGCGGAATACCTGCGCTGTGGTTATTACAACGCGGCACAATGCAGTGTCGGATTACGATTTGTTGCTGCATTATGATACTCGTAATGTAACATATTATATTCAGGTGATGTTATTATGTATTATGGAATCTCAAATAAAGATGTTTCTTTCTTTCTTTAATTGGAATATCGAAAGTCAAGTCGAAGGATAATCGAATTCGCGGATTACTACTCGGAAAATTTCTCTTAAAAATACAGTCAATATGTCATCTAGCATATCTCTAGAACAGATGATGATATCGTTTGAAAATCATTTGTAGTCGCTGCCTGATTGCATCATTATACGTAATTAGTTTTTTATCGTAAAATCGATTTTTATTTTTTAAACAAAATTTTAATCGAATTTATAATCTATGAGCTGGTCTCCAAATCGTATAAAGTTTTAGATACAAATATACGACTTCCATCATCATCATCATCATTGCAGCCATTCACAAGTCCACTACCGAACATAGGCCTCCCCCAAAGAATGCCAGAAAACACGGCCCTGAGCCACCTACATCAATAGACTTCCTGCATTTCTTACCAGGTCGTCACTCCAACTAGTGGGGGGGTCACCACACACTACACCTACCGGTGCGAGGCTACCACTCAAGAATCTTTTTTCTTTATCGGTTTTCGGTTCTTAGAGCTATATGGCCGGCCCATTACCACTTTAGTTTATCAATTCGTTGTTCTATGTCGGTCACTCTGGTATCCTCATTTTTAAGTTTATCACGCAGAGAAACTCCGAGCATAGCCCTCTCCATAGCTAGCTGAGCGACTTTGAGCGTCTTCATACGGTCAGCAGTGAATGACCACATAATTCTGTCTAATTATAAAATTATATACCAAATAAATTTAATAAATCTGTGCGTACTTTATCGTTAACAACATAAAATAAGTATTTTGAATTAACATGAAATAAGTTTTTTTTAACTAATGCTGAATTTCTTTGAACTGTAATTTTGGAATATGAATACGAATGAATTCAACCGAAAATACCATAGAGAATTCGCGCTCGTACGGACCACTATGAAAAAAGTTAGAAAATGCGCGGATTAAATTTCGTTTTGTAGTAATCGCGACACTTCTACTTAAAATAAAAATGATTAGTATCTTATTCGGAATTGCTACTTAATTTACCTACAGTGAGAAAATATTAGACTAGCCTATCAGTAAGGGTAAATAAAGTAGGTAAACTCACGGTTTGTGCCAGCGACAATCAGCTTCAACTTGTCTTCAATGATGTCCTCGGATATGGAAGGCTTTGGTCTTCTTTGTCACACTCCTACGTCATTTTAAAGTCTATACACTCAGCTGGATCGATCCAGCACACTCAATAACGCTTAATTACGTTAGTTTTTTCTTGGAAGATTTTATTTGTATATACGAAACAAGACAAGACAAGAGCATATGGTGAATTATGGTGCGTGTATAGAACGGGAGACCCCTTTTGCTGGGAACGAGGTCGTCTTAGTATTTAGTCAATGGGCCACAGTATCAGCTTACCATCAGGTGGACTATATACTCGTTTGTCACTCTTATTCTATAATAAAACATATCACACCAATTTATTGTTTCATATATACAAATAAAAGTTATATAATTAGAAACCATTACCGTGGCGTAACATGAGTTGCTGTAGCGTGGGGCCGCGAGAGCCAAACTAGCTCCTCCCCCTCATATTCGCAATTATCCTAAAAATATGGAGGGGCTAAAGTCTGTCTACAGTTTATCTATTTGTTTGTTTATTTATTAACATTTTATTGACATATTACTTCAAAATGAATAAGCCGATAATAAGAATGAATTTTGTGTCCATAACCACATACAAACGCCTAAACGTGTGTGTGTGTGTACATTTTTCTACTTTCTAAACATTGAATACTACAAGTTTACTAAAGTAACTTTTTATTCGAAGTAAGTATATTATACAAAAAACAATGTTTAACTATTGTACGTGTTCATTATATTATAATCAAAAGTACGCAGTGAGTGATGTCAATTATTAGGTGGTAAGACTACTGTTCTGTGCAGTCTTCAGTCTGAATTATACCGTAAGAAATACTTTACCTATTCCTGCCGCTAAACTGCACCGGCAGCGCTATTGCGTGCAGTGTTAAGGTGACCTCGAAAATTTGGTGGTTTTTCTATTTAACATATTTTTTTAAGTTTTATAGATTACAAACCAAAGTTTTGGTATATGATTTTCGACTATATGACCTTGGATTGTATAAAAGGAAAACACGATATCATGAAATTTTCTCGATAGAAAAAAATTGCAAAGTAGGCTCTAATTAGTTACATTTTTCGATGACATCACAATATTGTTAGGAATAAGTTCACGGAATTAATTTAAGGCATAGTAAATAATCATATTTAAGTTCTAATAAACCAGTTTTTAAATACATATCGACGTTTTGTTAAAATAAATAAAAATGTTGTTTGGCGCTCACTTAGTTTTTTCCGAACGCTTGCTCGGTATAGCTATTTCATAATTTGCGTACTATGAAGTCATTGCATCACTTTCATTTTAACACTCCCTCAGTGGTCCGTTAGCTTCACCGACAAAGGAATATGCCACGCCCCCAAAACTTCAATTCATTTTTAAGATATCCTCTTAACTGCCTTGTTTCCCGTAAAAATAGTCTCTGAACCTCCACCATACGAAACACGCAATTCCGCTTACGACTAAAACTGCTCGGAGAAAGCGGAGCGACAACACCAAGGCGAAACCTGTCACACTTCCATGAATATATGCAACATCACGAGACTTCATTCCATCCTTAACGCTGTCCACTAACAGCAACTCGAGTGGGACTGATGGAGTTCCTCTCATGGTGCTGAAGACGTGTGCTCCGGAGTTGGCATCGTCCCGAATTCATGGAAGACAACTTTGGTCCACCCGATACCCAAAAAGACGGCCGCTCAGACCCGTCCAACTACAGGTCTTTCGCCATCACCTCCTTGTTCTCCAAAATAGTGGAGTCCATTATAAACTGCCAGCTCATGAGGTACCCTGAGGATCGCCAGCTGATCAGTGACCGCCAATATGGTTTTCGTCGTGGTCGATCAGCTGGTGATCTTCTGGTCTACCTGACTCATAGATGAGCGGAGGCAGTAGAGTTCAAGGGGGAGGCATTGGCCGTTAATTTGGACATAGCGAAGGCCTTCTATCGGGTCTGGCACAAAGTGCTTCTTTCGAAGCTCCCTTCCTATGGACTTCCCGAGAAATTGTGCAATTGGATCACCAGTTTCCTTGTTAATTGGAGCATTAAGGCCGTAGTAGACTTTGCATGCTCTGATTACAAGCCTATAAACGCTCGTGTTCCATAAGGTTGCGTGCTATCAACAACGCTGTTTCTTCTGCTTATCAATGGTATGTTGCAAACTGGTCACATTCATTGCTATGAAGACGACAGCACTGGGGATGCCTTATACACCGGCCGTGCCAATATTTCTCGGGAAAATGTCGCCGAGTATCGGGACAAGTTTGTGTCTGAAGTCGGGTATTTGCTCAACACAGTTTTGGATTGGAGGCGACTAAATCTAGTCCATTTCAATCCCCTGAAGACACGAGTTGGCGCATTTATCGGTAAAAAGAACCCCTTGGTGGTATCTCCTCAGTTTCAAGGCACTCCCCTTGCTGCCTCAGCTAGCATCGGAATCCTCGTATAGTGTGCAGTTCCATGGTCACTTAGATAGGAAGGCCAAATTGGCCTCTAAAAAGCTTCGCGTGTTCATCAGAGCAAGACGGTATTTCATGCTGGCACATAGCTTGAAACTTTACAAAACGCAAGTTCGGCCTCAAATGCAATATTGTCTCACTCATCTCTGGGCCATGGCATCCCAGTGCCAGCTCCTTCCACTTTACCGTATCCAGTGCAGAGCGATTTGGATCGTCGACGACCGAGTTCTTTCTGATCGACTCGATTCACTGGCGCAGCGTAGGGATGTTGCATCCCTTTGCATTTTCTATCGCATCTACTACGGGCAGTGCTCTAAAGAATTGTTCGGATTAATACCGCAAAATTTCATGAACGCAAATCGCCTCAAAATTCAAGATACCATCCTCACCATTTGGACGCTCGGCGGTCCACTACTGTGCATTTTTCTAGAAGTTTTCTCCCTCGTACAACTTCTCTGTGGAATTGTTTACCACCGGTGATTTTTCCGGACTGATATGACTTCTAGACTTTCAAGAAAAGAGCTTAATACTTTTTAATAGCCGACATCGCACCTGCAATTCCCCTGGTGTTGCGGTTTTTCGTGGACGGCGGTAGTCACTTACCATCTGGTGAGCCGCATGCTCGTTTGCCCCCTCTTCTATAAAAAAAGAACTGACTTATTTATGTGACAACTTTATTATAGTTGCAGCACGGCTTTACCACGTTATAAAATTCAATCACATCTTTTAACAGAAGTCTTATGCTTCTTTTCAAAATATCCTTAAATGTCAAACATTTGATCTAAAACTAACAGTCTTAAATCTGTAAAATTAATAGTTTAATTATCCGTAGTTTTGTCATATACTATTAATTATACAATTATCGATTCAAAATTACCATTTCAAATCAATTAGCGGAAGACTCATTTTAAGTACTTACTCACTGCTACGATTCTTCTTCCTTATTCCATTTCATTCAGTCCATAAAACAGTCGGATTTGCTTTAACTGTCACGTATAGCATAGAAATTGAGAGAGAGTGACTGCCTTGTTGGTCTAGTGGTTGTAGTAGTGCGACTGCTGATCATGAGGTCCTGGGTTCGAATCCCGG
>DWHP01001582.1:0-15844 GCA_018247895.1 Parnassius honrathi | reverse complement strand
CTTATGTACTTACTTATGTTTTGTTAATGTCGGTAAAATACAGATTCTATTTGTAAGCGCTTTTACGTGATCTTTTAATAGTAACAATTACAATAAATTAGTTTATATTACATGTGTATAGATATTTATATTGAATATGTAGGTACTATGAATACTACAAAGACAAGCTTACGGGCGTACTTTTAACGAGATCGTCAGTGATCTCCTCTTGTAAAACGTAATACATTAAAGTATACTCAAGTTTCTTATCTGTTTGTAATTTAATAATATATGTATAAAGAGGTTAATAGTGTTTGTTACTATATTTTTTATAGTTTGATTTTTTTTCAGATACTCTGCAAAGAGCTTACCAGATCGTCCAAATTGTATTCACAAAAAGACATAAAATTATATTAAATAGAATGTAATTCATTGACAATGAGTGATTTGATCGATTTTCATACATGTTTTTACAAACATAGGGATAAACGTTCACAAGATGCATTTATTCTTAAACACACGACAATATCAAAAGTGGAAAGGTATCGGCCTAGAAAATCCAAATACGTGGGGAGGAATTCAAGTAATAAATATTATATACGTTGTAAGTCAATTAAAAAGAAAAAAAGAGTATGTCAGAACACATTTCTTGCTATACTGGGTATTAAAAGATACCGTGTGGAAGCAATTGCTAAAAGATTTCATAATGAAGGTGTCTTATTAGAGGAGCGTCGTGGGGGAGACCATAAGTCTCATTTATACTCAGCGAGACAGAAAGCAGTAATAGAATTTATTAAAAAATTGAATTGCTCTGAGCCACATTACTGTCGTGGCAGTAGTGACAGATGTTACTTACCCGCCGAACTAAGTATTAACAAATTATTCAAAATATATAACAATAGCCAGGCAGACAGTTTTTTGAAGGTAAAAAGAAGCTATTTTAGAAACATATTTAATACAAAATTTAACTTAGGATTCGGCTCACCTCAAACGGACGTATGCTCTGTATGTTTACAATATACAGAAAAAATCAAAACAAGTGTTGACGAGAAAGTGAAAACAGATCTAATGATTCAAAAACGAATTCATACAAAAAGGGCCAAAGCTTTTTATAATTACTTGAAGGATCAAGCACCAAACGTTTCGATTATATCTTTTGATTGTCAAAAAAATATGCCGCTCCCAAAAATTCCAGATCAAAGCACATATTATTCGCGACAATTTTACGTTTATAACTTCACTATTGTTACTGGGCCATCAAACACAAAATTAAATGAAAATAATACTTTTAGTTACATCTGGACGGAAGATACTTACGCCAAAGATTCTAACTTAATAGCTTCTGCAGTATTTCACCGATTAAACAATACATCATTTTCACAACAAATAGATACAATCAGATTAATGGCCGATGGGTGTGCTGGTCAAAATAAAAATTTCGCTGTAATTGGAATGTGTCAGAAATGGATGACCACAGCACCCATACATATTAAGAAAATGGAAATAATCTTTCCTATAGTGGGACACTCATTTCTGCCTCCCGACCGCGTTTTTGGCAGAACAGAAAAAGAATTTCGAAAACGAGACACAATATTGGAACCTTGTGAGTATATAAATATAATAAAAGAAAATGCTACTATAATTGAAGTCGGAAAAGATTGTCTCGTCCAAGATTGGAAGGAAGCTGTTAAGAAGATCATAAAAACACCCGGTCAGTGGCATATCCCTTTTATGAAATGCAAACGATTCATTATAAAGCGATCTAAGTTGTCTTTTGAAAATACAGTAATTAAGGGCGAAATAAATTATATGATTGACACGGGAGTTTTCAGAAGTGTTTGTAAAAAAAATAAAAGAACATCCGAAATTGATGCTCAAAATATGCAAACTATGGGAATCATAAAATCAGCAAAAGTCAAAGATGTCAATAAACTATTAACATCTCATTTTGGTGATTCCTGGAGAACATTTCCAATTTTATGCTTTTATGACAAATTAATACCACAAAATGTAGAAGCAGATGTTGATCAACAAGAAGATGAAGAAAATATCTGCGAAGAAAATGTTGACCTACCTGATGTTCGAATTTAATTTTTTTTAAATAAAGCTATAATTGTCTTCATATTATTTTTGGTCATACATTCCGTATCCACTTCATATAATATTTATATGATATTTCACTAATAAGAATATATTTTCTAGGTGCACTTTATGCATAATCTTATCGTTGGCATGCATTTTTCACAAAGTATCAATTTGTGTAGTCGTACTATAGCCTAAAAGTAGCAATATCAAAGTCAGCAATGTCCATTGACATTTGTTTCAAAAATAGCAATGTCCATATGAATGATTCAAAAACCGCAAAGTCCATTATGTTTTCGTATTTTTTCAGTTTTAGAGCTACTGTTGTGCTTATTAACAATAATTGAGAGTGGATCATTCATTATTCGATTCATAATATATTAAAATTAAACTCGTAATGTTAAGTTTTAGGGGGGAAAAGGTTAAATCAATATTTTACTAATTCGTCAACATCGGACTTTGTTGCTTTTGAAACTATACCCCTCATATACTATAATCTAATATGTACGTTTCTTTCTAGCATCTAGCTGTCTTTAAGTAACTTGTCATCGTTATCTCTCATCGCTTCTCGTGTGCCACATGCCATTAGCATATCTAACACAAGCTTTTAAATTAAATAAATATTGATAATTTAATTCTTTATTCGTATTGTATAGCTGATTGCTATGTAATGCATGACTCTACGTTGATTCAAAATATCTTTATCTTTTAGAAATTTGCGTTTTATAGAATTAATATAAATTTGACATTATTCTTAATAAAAATAGACAAATTTTGGGAAATATAATCTTGCGTCGCCAACAGGGTGACGCCACGTGCTGACGTACAAGGGGGAGATGTACGTCAGCATCATCATTTGGGAGGCGTCGCGGGTACCAGAACTATTAATCTGGACGCAGGTCTTCTTAGGATGCCTGTATTAGTGATGATGTCAACAACTCTAGTGAGACCATCTTTTCTACCTAGCGGAATTCTACCCAGAGGCCAGGTGTTATGTGGCAATGAGTGATCTTAAATGTTCTTTAACTTTTGAATGCCTCGTTTTTTTAGTAGTAAATTTAACTAAAATTTGCATTACAAGATTTATTAAAAGTTATTATTTATTACTATTATTACAGGCAAGCATATAGAACTTTTGATTAAGCGCCATGTGTTTTTGAGAGGTAAAGCAATAAAAAAATTAAAAATAACTAGCCGCACCACGCAGAGGAGTACGTTTTGTCTGCCATGATAAGGTTGACAAGCATCGTATTACATAGTCTGTGTGTCTACTCTCTACTTCGGCGGGAAAGTGAACTGAGAAGGTGCGTTTTTTATCAAACTCAAATTATTTTGCTAAAACTATTTAAATCTCATTTTTTTAGCTTAAATGTTGTCAATACAGTATAACTAATAATCTTGTAAATAATTACCATGTTAAATACCGAGGCTAGGGTCGATATCCCCGTGGCCAGCAATGGCCCAGGTCCCTCAGGGAAACGTGCTAGAAGAATAGACGGACTTAAAAGTCAACTCATAAATAACACTTAAATTACTAACGCAGTAGTCCGAACGCTTATTTCACTAGCAAACAAGAGGGGAGGACACTCCTATTACAACAATGTCAATTAAAGATCTATTGATTAAAAATCTTAACATTTAATTTTATTGTATTGTTACAGGCACATTTCGCACTAGAATCGTCTATTTCGAAATACATCCACAACCACAATTCACTGTTACGTGTTGCCCTTAGTACGCGTACCTGCGTCCCGACATTTTCAATTTTGTACATTAAGTAGTACCTATTATTATATGCAAATATACAGAATTATATTAACTTAAACAAATTATCACTGTTACTATAAACATTAACTTAAAAGTCTAAACATTTACGATAAGCTGCAAAATAACTTCTGACCGAATCAAAAATTAAAGAAAGCGAACTTCATATTATATATCATATAGACGGCTCCGTGGCGCAGTGGCTCAGCAATGAGTTACAGCGCTAAGGACCACGGGTTTGAATCCCGTACGGAACCAGTATTTGTATAGCCTACAAGTAATTGTTCCGGGTCTGGATGTTTGTCCTTGTGCAATTTATGTTTGTAAACTGCCTCCACGTTACAAGAGAAAATCCTAGGGTGGGAGGTAACGTTGTTTAAAAAAAAGAAAAGAATATTGTTTGTAAACGTAAACAAACAAACTAGTACCATCTGCGATCAAGTACGATCAAGACGAGTACCACTATAGCGTTTATTACATTATTCAATTTTTAGAAAATCTAATTTGGAAGTTAGAAGATGTAATCGTAGTTAGAACAGAAGTAGTGTGATATGATCACTAGCTTCCAACTTAGGTTCCTATTGAATAATGTAATAATTTTTTTTCCGGTTTGGCAACTTCCTATGGATTCTGCCAGTGTCAAATTTCATGAAAGTCACACAGAGTATTCGACTAGTTTCCATTTCCGTAGAAATGATTACTTAGCTTTATGATACGAGATTACATAGGTAATTATTAGCGAATAAATTAACATATACATAGTAGTTTTACAAAATTATTGCATGTATAATAAATAATAAAATGGATATAGGTACGCGGTAAAAGTACTCTAATTTAATGTTATTAATGAATATGAAGTCTGATAAAGTTTGTACAAAAGGAGTGTAAACAAATTTAATAAAGACTTAAGATTTATAGGACGAGGGATGTTATTAGGGAGGAAATTGTATAGTGAAACGGAGAGGTTAGAGCGGTTAAAAAAATTATGGTCGATCGTACCTTCGTCTAATCCGCACTCACAAATTGAGCTATCTTTAATCTTAAGTTTTATCAAAAATACAGATGAACAAGTGTGTCCCAATCTAATTCTACATATGACAGATGTACTATGTTTGGAGCCATTTCTGAATTTAAGAAACCATAGTTTGGAGGAGATGTCAGGTTGGAGTTCTGCCGAGTATTTACCGATAGAATTCTGAGATTTTTCCAAGAGAGTTCCAATCTGACATCTGATGGATTTTCACAAGAGAAATAAAGTCATGAATATATGTTATATGATGCATGAGGGTACCGGAAGTAGATGCCTGTTTTGCTAAGGAATCGACAATTTCATTGTCACGTATGCCACTATGACTTGGCAGCCAAGCAAATTTCAAGTTAATACCTTGACAAAAAAATCTATACAGTGCATCTTTTATTTTAAAAATAATTGAGAATTTCGATTTACTTCGAAATGAGTTAGATGAAATACTTTGTAATGAACTATGTGAGTCGGTAAAAACAATGCATTTGTTAATTTTGTGAGCTTCTATAAATAAAATTGCTTGTAAAATGGCAACAGTTTCACCGGTGAATATTGAAGTAGCGTTTGAATTTTTAAAATTAAAAATAATTTTATATTTCGGTATCCAGACAGCTGAACCTATAAAACTATTATCAGAAAGCTTAGAGGCATCAGTGAAAAGGGTCAACCAACCTTCCCATTTTTCGCGTTAAATACCTAAAATGTTACATACATATAATACATGTTAGTTACACCAAAATCTAAAATAAGTGGAGGATGATAACATAGAGCTTCAAACGGATGTACGAACAGAGGATTAGTCATATTTTGAAAAACTGGAAATTTATCTTTTGGTAGCTTTTAAGGATGCAGAGGATGTCTTTATGAGTCCAGTAGTTGTTATTCTTAAAACCAGAGTTTAAAGAATGTAGTTTAGAAAGAAGTGGGTGTGAAGATATCTGAAATATTCTAAATATAAAGTGATCGGCAAGATACTGTCTACGTAGGTTAAGAGTGGGTTCGCAACATTCATCTTGTAGAGCATTTGACGGAGATGATTTCATGGCCCGCAAGATAATTCGTAAGCACTTGAGTTGGGTTTTATCTAAAAGCTTAAGAGCTTGTTTATTACTAGGTTCCAAGAGAAGTGTACCATAGTCAAAATGACTACGGATTAGACCGTCATATAAAAGTTTTAAACAATATGGATGAGATCCCCACCAAACACCTTTCAGTGAGCGAAGGATATTTACATTCTTTTCGCATTTTTGGGCAATACAAAATACAAAAATACTAGGAATTTGACATTATCACTTGTCGGAATTATTTGATTTTGTACTGAGATTGAAATATTGGGACCAAATCTTTTTCTAGAGAATATTACCACTCTACTCTTTGAAAGCGATAAGGAAAGACCGTTATCAGTAAGCCAATTATTTAAGTAGAACAGTGCAGAGTTAAGACGACAACTTAAGTCCGTAAAGTTCTTATAAGAGTAATAAAACATTCGATCATCAGCATACTGTAAGAATTTACAAAAGGAGTTAACAGAATGTTCGAGATTATGGGTATATGTTAAATAAAATAGGGCTTAATACAGAACCTTGTGGGAGGCCTCTCCAGATCTGTCTAGGAGGGAGCAGTTTACCTTGAACATACCTTGAACATACATATTGACCTTACTGAAAGTAAATTAAAAATAATGCGAATAGTTCTATAGGGGATATACAAATGAAACCTCTTTTCTTTGAGTAAAGGGAGGATATCGTTATCATAGGCTGATGATACATCGAGAAAAACAGCAACAACCGATTCTTCTCTGGAAAATGTCGGGCGTATATCAGAGGTAAAAACAGACAAGCTGTCTAGCGTGCTCAGCCCCTTACGAAATCTAAACTGTGATTTGACCAGGAGGCCTTTATTTTCAACAAACCATTCTAGACGATTTTTAATTAGATGCTCCATTATTTTGCACAGAGTTGATGATAGCACAATAGGACGATAACTACAACCATCAGTAGGATTTTTGTCTGGTTTTAAAATGGGGATAATATGGGGGTACTTAATGGGGGTACTTGCATTTTAGGGACTATTCCTGTAATAAATATATTATTAATTGAGTCTAGAAAAATTTGCTTAGATTTTGATCCTGTGTTAGAAATAAATGTATATGGGGTTCCATCTATTCCTGGTGACGAATCTTTGAAACGTTGAACAACTAATTCAAATTCTTCAGGAGAAAATTTCATCAAAAGGTGAATTATTAATGTTTACTCCAGATTGGGTTATCAATGGTTCGCAAAAACATAATTCCTCAAAGGAGGGAACCCGAGGAGGAGCAAGCTTATCGACAAATGAATTGTACCAAATAGACGCATCACATTGCGACGAATAACTATCATCGTTATGTGACCCACGGAACTTCTTTATATTCTTCCATAATCCAAAAGCAGGAGAGCGGGGTGAAAGATTTTCACAAAACTTAAGCCAACCCATCTTTTTTTTTTATCTGCTAACAGTTTTAGTGTTTGAGCTGCGATTTTTTTACAACTTAAATAATTTCAATAGACATATTGCAAGAGTATAGACGTTCAGTTTGTTTTCGTTTTTTAACACTGAGTATGCATTCCACGTCCCACCGTGGGAGAGAACACATTAACATAAGCCAAAGTCTTTCTTGCGAAACATGAGTCTGCGGTGAGTAAAATGTACTTAACAAAGTTGTTGTAGTTTGTGTCTATATCATTAGTGTCACTATTATAAAATTTAGAGAGTTCCGAATCTGACAACGTTTAGAATTTAGCCCAGTCCGTTCCTTTTATATTATATTTTAACAACGGAGAAAAAACTCCAATTGGTATTGAGCAGTTGGTTAATGAAAATAATATTGGGTAATGATCACTACCATATGAGTGAGACATAACTTTCCAATTAATGCGGGATGTAAGATTTGGGGTACATACAATTAGGTCAACAACACTTTTAGGATTTTGAGATGGATATACTCTCCTTGTTGGCAATCCATCATTTAAAATGCAAATATTAAATTCATCAAACAATTCTATTAAGAGATAGCCAAAAGTATCATTTCTGCATGAGCCCTATGAGACAACGTGGCATTAAAATCACCTAGTAATATATAAAATACACCTAGTAATAATAAAAGGGGGAGTAATAGATGAAATTATTAAGTTCAGCGATCAGTGATGGATGTGGGTGAGGAATATAAAAAGATAAGTATGTTACATTTACAAGCTACAATATTTAATTCCGCACTATGTTCAGGAAGTGAAACCTTCATAAATGAATGTTATCTATTAACAAAGATTTCAGCACCGGCGTAACCATCTTTCCAAAACCAGGAATTCGGAAGCAAAATTTCGGGTGAAGCCAAACTTCTGATAATCCAACAAGAAACGAATTTTATTTGTTGATTCGATAGATTAAATCGCCTTTTTTACGCTTAATACTGCGACAGTTCCATTGAAGAATCGTGGCCATGCTTATTTATATCATTTAAGAGCATCGATAGTTTCTCAAGAGACTGGGTTAAATTAGTAGATAAACAGTGATCGTCAAATTTCGAAATGATACACATAAGTGTGAATATAAGTAAATGTATTAAATGTTTCGTTTGGAGAAGTATGGCTAGCATTATCTTTAGGGTTAGAACTTCCATTAGGAAGAGACCTTCTTGGGGTTTTGATAATGGATTCATGGGCTGCACGATCATACCCATGATCGGATGCTGGAAAACGTGATTTCCTATTTATATAGAAAGTTTTTTATATGAATTCTTATTACTAGTCTGAGAAGTTGGATTTAAAGGAGTTTTGCTTGCAATATCTGAATAAGCTCGTTTTGATGGGCGGACTCTTACAGATGCTTCATCATAAGAGATATGTTCTTGTGACATAATTACTTTAATAGATTTTTGTCTACTAAATTCTGGACAGGATTAACTAATAGCCGTATGACTACCAGTACAGTGAGGACACGTGACAGAGGTAACTTCACATGTTTCTCCAACATGAGGTTGTCCACATTTATAACAACGAGGCTTAGATCTACATTTAGACTTAACATGACTAAAACGACAACAGTTATAACATTGTATTATGGGTAAGAGGTAAGGTTCTACAGGATATGAAGTGAAATAGGCAAAAATATGTGAGGGTAGTAATTTACCGGAGAACGTAATAACAATCGTTTGTGTTGGATTCACTCACCGGAGTTGTCTGCTTTAATAACTTTACGGTTTAGACGACGAGCGCGAATTATTTCCATAGAAGAAGGAACTTCTGATGCGGAAACGAATTTATCCATACCTACATCGACTGGAATACTTCTAATGGTACCCATTCTCGTAATAGCATAGGTAGGAATTACGGCTACAAAATTTGCTTTAGCAAGTAATGGATTTACAACAAAATCGTTAGCTAGTTGGGGTGAAGAAAGTTCAATGGAAATTCGATTGTGTCCTACGCTCTTAACACCATTTTTTAAAATTTTTTGAATACTATTTTGGTAAAGAAATTGACCCACTTTAATTAGCTTAATTGTTGTACCCGAGGAGGGCTCCACTGACGGCTTAATAATGTGAACAATAAAAGGTGCACTGTCGTTACTATTGTAGCGTTTCTTTTCTTCAGATAAAGGATGAACAAATATATATTGTATGTGTATGTAAATATAATTGTATGTGTACAAATTATATATATATGTATTGAACAAATATTCTGTATCGCTGCTGAGGGAAGGGAAGACATTTTCTTCTTAGGTTCTAAATTTAAGGATGATATATTAAAAGCTTTACGATTCATAGGATTAACAGTATCAGTCTAATGAAATGTGTTGGTAGAACTAGAATCAAGAAAAAAGTCGGGTGAAGATCCAGATTTTCCGGCATCATCCGGCGGATCTGAATCCTGTTCAATCTCGTCCATCCCCAGCAGATAAGCTAGCTACTAATAATAACAAACACATACGTACAATAATTAGTTTAAAAATAAGGAAAATATAGCTATTCAAATGAAAATAACGACGTTAATTAAAAAAATTCTGAGAAAATTTATCAAACCCGTGTGACAACCAATCACCATGACAACAGAATCTACACTCCATATAGTAAACCTTGATTACAACTACTCTGTGGTGACTGATAGCTAAGTTGTCTATGCCTTCTGGAAACACGGAAACACGTTGACTACCTATCTATCCATATACAGAGAAACCTATAGACAAATTGACGCCTTCTTTTGCATTCGCACACGACAAAGATAGATTTATGCTTACGTCTTGCATAGAAGTGAGACAGAGCGGTGTGATTGTTTGTCCCTTTCTCCGTGCTGGTTTTTTGTTTAGCAAACTACACTTTGCTAAACAACTTTGACAGTTTGTAGCGATCTAAGGAGTTTACAAGTTGGTTTAAGTAAGAAAGAACGTGTTTTGTGAGCTTAAGATTGGTGAATCATGTTCAGTTCTGTTCTTAGAACAATTAAAAACTTTAAAAATTTTATCTAAATATGTTTAAAATTCGTAAAGATTATTGTATAACCCAAAAATTACGTTATCGTCCTTTCTCACTCGAGGCCACGCTAATCTTTAGTCTATAGGTTTCTCTGTCTACATTGATAGCAATCACTGCATTGACACTGACACTGACAAGTATGGACGTATTCATAGATAATGTATGAAAAAATCATTGTCACGGTGGCGATACTGTGCCGCAACTGTTACTTGACTGATATGTGTGAATCGGCCATTTTTGTTAAATCACGGATGCCGCTTCATCAAAAATAAACCTCTCTCTTGGAGTTATAGCCTTCCTCTAATAAGTATTTTTCTTTACCAATTTTCTTACTAGTTTCTTCAGAAGAATATTTAGATAGGTTTCAGACATTTTAAGTATTCAAAATATTTATTTTCGTCCCTAATTAATTATTTGTATTAGCCAAGCGTAGGGCACCTATTTCCTTTTTTTCCTTGGTACTGCTCTTCTTCTTCACCTGAAGCAATTCCGTTTTATTGAACAAAGCCATATAGCACCATGTAGTAGCAGTGTAAGAATATCTACTATTTCATACCAAACCGTGGATGTACGAGGTGACACAGGGTAACTAAAACAGGAGATGAGCAGCAGTATCTTCCTGATAGCAAATCAAAATAATAAAAACTGCGGTTGGAAACTCGCTTGTTAAAAATGGCATCTATGAGAAAATTCTCCCAATGAGACGTGATGGGGAAGGCCTATGTTCTGTAGTAGACTTATATAGGCTGTTAAGAAGAACAGAGCTATAGCAACAATCAATTGCCTCAGTACGTCACACACGTTTTGCTTGAATATCTGTAGCCTGAGTACTGATGTGTGTGTTTTGAAGCACTGTCCCATCTGTGTAGCACTAATACGGACTTGTGCAAATACGTTGCCGGAACAGTGACTATACTGATATTTGTCAATCAACCATAAATCATGACTATAAACCTTTTAATAATACAATAATAAGGATTTGATTTCAAGCATAGCCTATATGTACAAATACAAAAATACGAAATGCTAGGAATGAGAGTAAAAAATACAAAAAGTGAGGGTAGAACCCGAATACCCCATTCGTTTGAGCATTTTAATATATTGTGCAGGAGAATATCAAAGATCAGTTAATCTACTCAGTAACTCGAGTTCTAACTCGACTATTTTTTAAATAGTTCTAAAACATTCTAATACCAAAAGTGATAGACTCTAAACAACACTAGTTTATTGCCTTTCAATTTGAGCAGTGATGTCATCTGTGTGGTAAAAACTTTAACGATATCGATATCGACTACTACTTAACTACTTTAACCTTCTGTCTGTATAGGTACCTCTTATGAACGTCAAAATATACATCGGTCCGCAAAAGCAAGTCCTTCTCAGAGCACTGGCATGAAGCTTAGTCTTTTGTTAAGGCCGAACACGAAGAAAACTATCGAAACTTCATGTACTTCTGTTCACTAGAACTTTGACCTGAAGTAATTCTAAGCGTTAAAACATTTTTGTATTTTTGTTCGATTCCCTCACAAGGTGCCCGCGCTTTTGAAATAAGTCAATTTATCAATTTAAAAAAAATGTTAAGAAATGATATCTAAAAATTATTTCCCTTCCAAAACTCTGTATATATAAATTTAGGAGAAAATATTTTTACGTAAAAATATTTGTATTGTTATTCCGAAGGTGCCTGACGTCTTCATTTTCGACCTTTTACAATACAAAAATTTTTATTAACATAATTATTTTAATTACTAACGCCTAGTAATAGTATTGTACATTGCCAGATAAAAGTTTGCCGTCATAAATTACCAGGCGCTTCGATGTGTGGCGTAAGGTGTCAATAGTCATGTCTGTATTGAAAATCGTAAATTTAGTGGTTTACACACGTTTTAGCGATTATAAATGTGAATATGGGTAAGAAAAGAAATAAGTATTACCAAAGAGAGTTTATCGCAAGAATTCTGCTCGAATATGGTGACTTCTATTTCGAAGTTATATTTTTTGTAAGGTACTTTTTTGTTAGAAGCTGTTTAATAGGCTGCATTTTTACTAATTTACATTAGCCAAACTGATCATTTATACGTTTCTAGGCAAGTGATAAACTCTCTTCTTCTCTAATTTACAGAGTAGTGTAAGCACAGAGACCGCAAATAATGTCATAGTCAATGTATTGTCTGAAAGTATGGGGTAAGTACATAATTTAGAAAAACCGACATACTACGGGTGTGAAGTGATTGACTGGTCGGAGTAGTCTAGTGAGAATTTACATACACAGTACCTAACCCCACTATGGGACAAACGGGGACTTTTTAGTTTTTTTCTTTATTATTTATGCAATTTGCCTTACGGCATCTTGTAAGACTCACAAGAACAAATATTTTCAGTTACGTGAATTTTTTTACGTATGATGCACCATTTCAGAAAAAAAAATGGATGTCAATTCAATAATTTTTCCTTACAGAACAATTTTAGTTTACAGAACTTATGATTTATACTGATATTATAAAGAGGAAAGATTATTATTGTTGTTTGTTTGTAACAAATAAAGTTCAGAATTTATAATCTATAGGAACTACCAAACTACCAATGCTCTCTTTGTTATTCATTACTCTGCATACCGAGCTAGCGCACTCGTACGGCTAACGCACGTGATATTCGATAGACAGCGCGCGGTTCGCCGCGAAACGAGCAAGGTCAATCGCTTCGTATTCGGCTTTAATATAAAATATAAGTAATTTTCATTGTCTTTTTTTACTTATACAATTGGTTTGGTAAATATTTGGAATGAACCATCCAAGGTGAGATAAGTCATTAATTTTTAATCAAAATTAGACTAGAAATAGAAATTCGCCGAGAATGAAGCCCACCCACTATATGGTTTAATAGATCATACGAGTCATTTCGGTCCGTAGTCAAAGAACATGACTACAGCGATACCTATCGGATTCCAGTCGTAAATTATCGTCTTGGCAAAAATGTTAATATTTTTATATTCTGACGGCATTTCGTAGTATAATCACAAGAATCAAAAAATGGCGGAGCATTATGAAAATTAACGTTTAAGAAAGTGAAGTTGTTAAAAAATCTTCTTTTTCTTACACTGCACGCATAGTAATGTGATTATGTGATTTGAACAACTTATAATAGACAAGCATTCAACAAACCTCATCTCGAATGTCGAAGGAGTCTACCAAGCCCACTGCGTTCGGTCGAAGCTTGACCAACAAATCTTCATACCAGTTTTGAAGACCTTCGATATCGCGTTCCGATATTGATGAGAACTGGTAAAAAATGTATAAACAGACATAAAAATATTGCAGTAAAACATGTAAGCCGAAATGTAATTGCAAATAAATAATGAAATCACTTACCCTTAGTAAATCTCCAACACACTTCAGTGCCCAATACACCGCGTACAATTCGACGAGTTGCAGAAAAACTATACGAAGTGGAGCAGACACAGTTTTCACCAATTTCTCAGTTTCTTTTTGGAAACTGGACAGAATGAAAGCGCGGCAATGTGCCTGGAGAAGAAATTAAATTACATTTTTTTTATTCAGAGGTTAACTAAGGGAACTTTGTTGAAACCCTATCTCTTGAACCTGTTGAAATGTATACAAGATTTAACACGATTTTATATCTTTTAGGATGGCTATAAAAATTGTCCAATTATATACATATATATACTACATGTACCGTAATTAATGCATACCCTCAGACACTCCAATTAGTATATTACGTTATGATCATAATACGTACACTGACTTTTTAGTTAACATATTTATGCATTATTTATTAAATTATTATACTAATTCCGAAAGAATATTGTGGTCACAGTACAAATTCACGAACGCAAAGACTTAAAAATGCTTGAAACAAGATTCATTTTTCTATATTTTGTATTGAATGACGGAATTTGTATTAATACAAATAAAACTGCACTTTTAAAAGCCTTATTGCCTTGACTTACAGTCCATTTCACTTTATTTTGACTGTACAGGTTAAGTGTGACTGTAATTTACGTATTTTTAATTATTTATGGGATTAAATCTATATTAAAAATGATAGAAATCGATTCTCAACAAACTATTTACAGGATGTGCGTTAATTATGTTACATGTTGTATATCTACTTTATATGAAATCCAGTAATGGGGATAATATATAAAATAGATATGCAACATGTAACATACTACTTAAAACACTAAGTTATGATTGTGATAAACAAATTTTAAACATAAGTTTGGTTGCCAACCCCATTATGTTCAGCAGTGGACTTTGATAGGCATAGGTATTTACCGTTTCTCTCACACTAAACATAGGCCTCCCCATAGATTGCCTCATTCAACCTTTCAAGCCAACCTACCTTTTACTGCTCATTCGCTCCTGGTGCATTATATTGTGCTCGATACCATTGTTGACGTATTTCATCGCTTCATTACCGAATAACCGACGTTCCATTACTTATTCGCTCCTGGTACATTCGCGAGTGCTCACCTGCTACTTACTCATTCAACCAGCCAAGAGATGGAATATTTGCCATAGTTGCCACTATTGGTGAACGAGTTGTCAAGCTCATTTTTTATTTTTAGTCGTTATTAGGAAGACGCTGCTGGCTTTCTCCTGATTTGTTTCCCCCTGTCGCCTCTTACGCCACCCACGGTATTTAAACTTATATTCAAGTCTTCTCAAATTCTTCGCAGAAATCATGATCACAAAGGACTGGCTTATTTTTAAAGCTGATTAATTAGAAATAAAAGACAGTTGCGTTAAAACGGTAGCTAATAATGGCATAATGACATCAATTCATCGATGCTGCACGACATTTGCGTGGGATACCTGTTTTATTTATGTAAGGATTTGAAAATTAAAGAGAGACACCTGTATTTCATTGGTTTATATTTATGATGTAATACTGAAATAAACAAACAAATGATTTTTAAATACTATTTTACCTCGGACGCTGCTGTTAGCTGCACGGAGGTCATATTCCAGGCGTCTTCATATGACATGCCGCTCTTCTGTCGTTTCTCGATTTGTGCCACGCATAATGCAATTTTTCTGACGGAACAGAAACAGAAACAGAAACTTTTTTATTCAATGTAGAGTATAACAATACTTATTGAAAGTCACTTTTTTCATTTACCACTGGTTCGCAAAAAAGCCTCTGTCCTGGGAAGAACCAGCGAGAAACCCAGCGGGACTATTTTTTTCCAATATTAGTTTACAATCATGTTTACAATTAACAGCACAAGACTAATTAGAAATAGCTTGGTAGCGATCACCCTTGCCAGGGGTTATTATCATACATAAATTCCTTTATATTATAATGACCCTTTTTATACAAACTTAGTTTAATAACATTTTTAAACTTTGTGTATGACAAATTTTATATATTTTCTGGGATTTTGTCGTAAAAGCGTATACATCGCCCCAAGAATGAATTACTGACTCGGTGGAGTCGAGTAACTGGTACTACTAGCTTGTGTC
>DWHP01001581.1:0-15846 GCA_018247895.1 Parnassius honrathi | reverse complement strand
CCTTGGTAGGAACCGGAGTACATTTGCGAGGACTTGTGGTCTATCAAACCTGATATAATGGTTGGGACGATACTAAATATATACATACTTCAGATTTCCCTGAGCGTCGGTGTTTCACGTTAACAATATATTCTTTCATCCAAAAATCCATAAAAAAGTCGCGTTAAACCTTAAAAAATAAAGTTAGAAATAAACGCTGTAAAATCCGTAAAATTAGTTTCATTCTATGTGTAGTATATACTCGCATAATGATAAGAAATCATTATAGAATTTCATTTGCGAAATTATGAAATCTACTCGGAGTAAAACCATTATACTATAGAATTAAATATTGCACGTAAATATTACACCGTAAATTAATAGAAGTTTATGAAATTTATTATTATTTTGTTAAAAATGAATTGACTTTAATTACGAATGAATGTAAAGAGTAAAATGTAAATAACGCAATTTTGATTCCAAGACAATATTTACCTTTTATGGATACATCGGAAGACATGTCGGATATAAAAATGGTAGGTGTTTCTAAACATACGATGTGATTGCAATTTTAAATATTATATCTGTGCCAAATATCACTCATCTACGTTCAATAATGCTTTAATAATTCAAAAAAATATAAATTTGGCATGGAGCAGCGTATAATAATGTTCCAAAATTGAAACCCATGCGAGCGAAGCCACGTGTAAAAATCTAGTGTTTACTATAAAACTTTTTCTGATGACTCTACATTTTAATAAATCTAACAAGCTTAACATTAAGTTACTTACTATATTAACAATATTTACAAGAATAAAAGCCCAAGTCTAAAATGATCACATTTACTCGGTAAGCTTTTATAAATTACAAATCTTTCGGAATTCACAACAACCTTCTCGAGAAATAGCTCTAAGCCACCACTTCTGTTTAAATGAAAAAAGTTTCGACAACTGGAATTTTCTTTGCTATTATGAGGCACTCTCACTCGACATTACTAAATATTTACATAATATATATTCGAATAATTCATAGGATTTTTATATTTAAATGATATGAATATGATTTTTTTTATCTTCTAGGGAATTCCATTCAATTCAATAAGAACATCGTTACGTAATAATATTTTATCTTTAAATTCAAGAAGTTCATAAGCACGAATATATTTAAATTCATGTATCCTTCGAAAAACCAGCATTTAATATGTAAAATTATTGGATTGCTATCTTGTTAATTAATCACCGACAATTCCTAGTTTTTAAAACAAATAACAATGGCGCGTAGAGCACTTCAAAACAAGGCAGACCGAAAGTCAGTCATTTGACGCGGTAGAGCCACGACGCAGCCATATTACGGTTATAGCACGAATGGGTCGGTTCAACCAGCGAATGATCACGCTCTCACAGAATACCAGCGTAAAATAGCAGCTTAACGCTTCAGTGTTCAGTATGGTGAGTGTATGAGTAGAACACCGGAGACCCTCATTACTGGTAACGAGGAGTTATATCGTACTCCTCAAAGTGAACAACGCGTCCTTATTTTGACGAGTCCTAATCGAAGATAAATGTAGATGAGGTGAACTGTTAGGGCGTTTGTCACCACCATTCTATAAAAAAAAAACTCAACAAGGAATCATGCCTGTTTCTGTCAATGCGGCTGGTGGTGTACAAGTAGTAAGAATTTAGAAGGAAGTAGCATATAGTATAAACACTCACGCCTGTCACCCAGAGGGGTAGGCAGAGCCTACAGACTTCCATTTGACACGATCCTGGCACACCTCTCTCGCCTCCTTCACATCCATATACCTACGCATACATGCTCGTCGGTTAAGGGAACTTGTAATTTGGACCGTTTTCAATGAATCGCCAATTTGGTCGATAAATTTTCGCCTAGGACGTTCCTTTCCGAGGAAATATTCTTGTTATTTTTCGAAGTCTGAAACACTCCACTGCTCAACTTAGACCTTTGCCGTCGAATAAAGATAAAATGTAGATCCATTTTAACTCGAGTTCTCCACGTGGTCAATCTTGTGCACGATTATTTGATTAGTGTGTACTTTAGTAAATTAATAAGTCATAATTTATATTGTATGTTACTGTAAGGGATTTTGTATAAATGTTTATTATTCTAACCTTTAGTTTAGAGTGAAGTCACTCTGTCACAAACTACTGTCTGTGTTAAGCAATAACGATCTATTAAAGTGATAAATGAATATATAAATATTTTGAAACACACAGATTATTAAAACTAGTCACATAATCATCAGTAGTTTATTAAAATTACTCGTCATTACTGTTGTTTTTTGGATGCGGTCAAATAAGTAATTTACTGCTTCAAAGTGTAATTAGAAGGCTCTATATGAAAAAGTTATGTTTTTATAAGAGATTGACTAGAAGTGAACTTTTTGTTCAGTTCAGATCAATTAGGTTTAAAGAAAAATGTTTTCTGTATAATTTCAATGATAATTTCAATGATATTCCTTACACAATAGTCTATTTTAAAATGATTAAACTTGTATTTTGACATTCGTAACGTTCACAAAGGGGCTTGCTTAAATTAAAATCGTTATAAATGAGAAATGTTTTAAGAGAGTCTTTGGTGGAAAAGTTTGCCGGCTTACCGTGACTTCACGTGTCCTCGATATAATTCAGTTTCGCACATATCTAGATATCCTCACGATATTTGCCTTCACGTTCGTGCACTAAAAATCGCGCACGTTTCCTTTATGAATCTGAGTTGTCAAATGAAACTATATTGTTACGAGTTTGGGGTTCTTGACAGTAAAAACTACCGATTGAATTACCAAAATTGACACTTTAATTACCGAACACCAATTAAAACTTAAAACACACAAATAGTTAAACACAATTCGCAGTTATATCGCTTCCAAGTATTCGCTTGCCTCCCCAATTAAATACTGACCCCTTCGTGGTTCTGACTGGCTATATATAGGGCTTTTGCCACTAAAACATCGGTCCCGATCGACTAGGTGTAGAATGTTCTAGTATGGTGTTCTCTGGAAGGATTAGTTCTGCTACTCAATACCAGATGGCGCTAGTGCCATATACCAGGTATCAACTATGGCGCGCAACAATACTATAACTGCTCATCTTAACGTAAATGTTTACTACGGACCGTTGATTCCTGCAACCGAGTTCAAAATAGAAGACAATTAATATAATAGAAGTCAATTTCAGTTGTGCCGGCGGAAATTGAACTCCTGTTAGCTGGATATGGCTGCATAATAACGCCATGTATCGGACATGATAAGATTTTCTGGCATATTGTTCATATTCACTACATTGACTATAGGAAACTAATCACGATTCAGGAAAGGAGAAGGACAGTATAATAAGATCTAGGACGGTTATGATCCTAATTAGTAGGCGTGCTTCTAGCTTCCGAACTACCAAGGCCTGATGATGATGATGATGATGATGATGTGTTTTTACTCTCGAAGTAAAACCGCGGGACAAGTTAGCTGGCGTACTAGACAATTTAGATTATTTTTGATATAACTTTACGATAGACACAGAATATTCTGTGTCTAAATGTAATAGTATATTCTTATCTTAATATTATAATGTGATCACACATTATATATTCATATTCAGAATAAGTTATCGCGTTATTTCCTATTTAGGCGATAAATTTAAAGCTGTCAAGCTTCTTACGGTTTAAATTACATTTTTTGTAGATATGGGAACAAGTTTTTAAGTTATGCAAAACAATTAATAAAACACGTTCGTGGCATGTTACCCCTCCTAACACTTATGAATCTGTTAGTAGGTACAACTATCAACATAACATTAAAAATCGACTTTATTATTTTTATAAAAACAATCAAGTGCAAGATATTCTTTTTTTTGCGTGTAAAATATGAAATGTGCATATGTACAATTGATAGTGTAGGATAAGTACAGATGGAGTGACGATCTGGGCAAGGCGGCTGGCAGGAACTGAATGCGTGAAGTCAAAGTTCATGCTAAGCGGCGTGCCTTGGGAGAGGCCTAGGTCCAGCAGTAGACTGCCGCAAGCTGATGATGATGATGATATACAATTATACTATACCTTTAATACCGCCGATTAATAATTCTAACAGCATCGAATTGTTGTTCATATTTACCAATTTGATGTCCATTCTATTAACATATGAGTACCATTATATTAGGTCCTTACACACGAAATTAGCGTTTTGTTGCACTGGCCATTTTGATCTGAAATATCTCCCCTTTGGTTAAAAGTTCCGAATTCAAATTTATGAATTCATTTAGCTGGTACATTTCAGTTTTGAAAACAGTTTTTCCTTATTATTTTTGTCCTTGGCGTCGCTTATACCGCACAATGGAAAATGTGAAATATCGGTATATTTACGAGTACGAGTTCTACCGTGGCACCAGTGCTGCAAAAATAGCTGGAAGGATTAATGATGTATATGGCGCTGGTGTCGCAAAAGAAAGCACGGTACGTTTTTGGTTTCAATGTTTTCGTTCTTGAAATTTCAACCTTCAGAACCAACCCCGTTGGCGGCCGGAGACCAAAGTGGAAAATGAAGAATTAAAGGCTATTGTGGAAGCGGATCCATCACAAACCACTTCAGAGATAGCTGCAGACTTCGAGGTAAGTGATAAAACTGTATTAATCCACTTGAATCAAATCGGGAAAGTAGAAAAACTTGAACGATGGGTACATCATGAACTGAGTGAATCAAACTTGCAAGCACGCGTCAACAGCTGTGTTACTTTGCTCAACCGACACAAAAATAAAGGGATTTTAATTCGAATTATTACTTTTGGTAAAAAGTGGATACTATGCGATAATTGGAAGCGCTCGTCGCAATGGCTAAACCCTGGAGATCCAGCGAAATCCTGCCCTAAACGAAAATTGACTCAGAAAAAGTTACTTGTGAGTGTATGGTGGACTAGCGCCGGTTTCGTTCACTACAGCTTTCTAAAATCTGGCCAAACGATTACGGCAGATATCTATTGTCATCAACTGCAAACCAAGGAAAAACTAGTTGCTAACCGCTGCTACCGAGATTTGTCAATCGCCCCTGGCTACTGCTGCTTCATGACAAAGCAAGACCACACACTGCACAACAAACAACCACTAAGTTAGATGAGCTACAATTAGAATGTTTGCGACATCCACCCTACTCCGCGGACCTTGCTCCAACAGATTACCATTTTTTGCGGAATTTGGACAACTTCTTAGATGGAAAAAAATTAAAATCTGATGCAGCAGTCCAAACAGCTTTCAAAGAGTTTATTGATTCTCGCCCCCATAGTTTTTTTTTAGTAAAGGGATCAATGAACTGCCTATGAGATGGCAAAAGTGCATAAATAACAACGGTGCATACTGATGAATTAAATATATTTTGATATTATGATTAATTAAATATATTTTACAAAAAAAAATTACTTTATATTCCTCCCGTACAAAACGCCAATTTCATATATAAGGACCTAATACATGAGAACTAATACAAAACTTTCTTATTTGTAACTTAATTTGTTGAAACTACAGACCCAATTACAAAATGTTAACTACCTTTAACAAACGTTAGCGCATGCGATGATTTCTAGGGTTAGATATTTTTTCCCGTAGCAACCCAATAGTCTTTAGCGTATATTTTCAATATCATTTTTAGCCACTTAACAAAATATACATGAAAGATAATTATTTATCGAAGTTACAAATCCCTATGGCGATAGTATGTTTATAGTTTTCCGTAGGTTAGAACGAAAGAAAACGTGACATCTTTAAAAAAAATAAAGTACCTAGCTGACAAAGTGGTCGAAATCAACCAAGCAATCAACATAGGACAAATATTGTTATTATTTTACTGTTGTAAAACTTCTGTTTCAAGTAATATTTTCTTTTCGCTTTAAAAATAAATTATTTTTTACGAAGTTAAATCGATCAGCAACATATTTAGATAAATTAAATTAAATTAAACTGCGTTAGGGTTGATTTTTGCATCCTCAATTAAAAGTTATAAATTATCCTAAACCTAACTCAATCAAAGAAAACCACTGAACTATTTTGTATGTACAGCTTTAATTTTATATTTTTTATATTGTATTTCATCCTATGCATAACTTTTGTCTGAAGATTGAAAATTATTTATAATAACCTCCAGACCGAGCGTTTCTAGAGAGTGCAGAAAAAAGCAAATTGAAGAAAGCTTCAAAGCAGAGGGATGTCTGTTACTACGAACTTGAATCCACTTCCCAGACGTGACGAAAATAGCAAAAATTCACATCCGGGATGATGATTTTAAATTAATATAGATATTTATATATTTTACATATAATGGAAAACTTTAAAACTATCGAAGACGGTTACTTTCATGAGATTCCATTTCCTACAGGCGATATTCCCAGCTTTGCTTTCTCTAAAGCAAATGCAAATACTAATGCTAATACTAATGATTAGGCTTTATCTGCCTGATAGTATATATAATAATATCCGCAGTAGAACCAAAGTAACTGACATAGCCCAACGGATTAGTAGGTTGAAGTAGAAATAGAAAACAGTACCACCTACGGCTATATTAGGGTTAGACCACTCTTTTACACAATACTAGCGTAAAATATCAGTTTAATAGTGTTGTGTGTCATAATGGTGAGTGTAGAGAACCGGAGACTCCATTCATTGCAAACGTATAATTCCATCTTAGTCCTCAGGGGTGCCAACGCGTCTAATAGATGAAGATGTCTATGAACCACAGCCTTCACTTACAATCGGATGGACTGTGTTCGTTTGACATCCTTATTCTAAAAAAAGTAGGAGTAACGACCTTGTAAGACATGCAAACAATTGATGGATACGGCTGAAAACCGTGTTTTTGTCATTCCTTGGGGAAGGCTCTTGCTCAGCAGTAGACTTGTGAAGGGGAATGATGACGGTGCAAACGCATTAAAATGATTTGCATCGTTAACAATAAAACAATTGTCTTCACTCATCACTTTTACCGTATACTGTGAACTCATTATCCTTACTATTTCTGACAATACATTCATGCTGAGGCCATAATACCCCGCAACGTGACTCTACCACGCAAAAAAATCGCGCTCCAAAATCATAACATAGTTTTTCTAACACGCCAACCGAAGCAAAAATATATCCGCCAGTAAATTGCTATGAACCAGTCTACAAAAAAAAGTAAATAAGAAAAGTTTTTTTGTTATTGTACAACATAAAAGAATATACAATTCCGGTTTGTTAAAAATGTTTAATATTATACATGATTTTGTGAATTGGTCATAAATCCTGAGTTAGAAACCACCTAAGATCAGATTTAAGCAATCCTCATAAAACGCCAATCTGCCAAAATTCACCTACCCTTGAAGAATAATTTCTAACATGTCTGTTCAAGCAGGATTGATAGCATACCATATGTACAATCAGTTTTAGCCTATGGTATAACTTTCTGGGTTAATGCCAAAATATTGGCAGAGTACTTAACATTTAAAAAACGTGCATTAGAACTTTGTGCGGGGGCTCTTTTTAAGATACTGGGCATTTTGACACTTCCTATTCATTTATAATTATAAGGCATCGTTATTCGTAAATATTTATTTGAAAAATCTAATAGTCCTAGCAAGCCTTTCAAAATAACAAGTTATTTTATTCGGAAACAGTACAATACAATAAAACATTTACCGAATAAAAGTGAATATAAAATCGTGTTGTGCCTTAATACAAATATGCTACAGAGAGAGAGAGAGTGCTTACGTAACAAAATCAATACTTATTCTATTGTGATTATTTTTCGGATACCGTAATAAAATATTTAAAAAGTCAATTGAATCGTATATTATCTAATATATACTTTAAACTTAACCATAACTAACATTTAATACATAACTTTATTAAAATATTTATATTAGTAGAAACAACATACGAATCAAATTTTCAATCAAATTTTGAATGGAATTTTAATCACTCAGCTGCGAAGTTACCTCTTAATTTCTTCTTTCTTCATTTTAGTTAAATTTTCATATTCTTCTGGACGAGAGACTGGAGTAGTGTATACGCATGTATATATATACGATAGATTAAGTGTGTACTTATTTATATAAACACGTTTAGTTAGTATCAAGTCTATAGTCAAGACCACTAGACGTGTTATTTATTCCCCGAATCTCCCAACATTACATGGCGACTTTGCCAGGCGGTGCGCTGCTATAATGCAAGCGCACCGCCACGCCGGGACTTACGTAGAAAATAATGTAATTTGTTGAATAAAAAAAGCGGTCTAAGTGCGACCCGAAAGGTCCACACGACTAAGTTCCCACTGGAAAGAAAAAAATCATATGTTTTATACAATTTTACATTCAGCACAAAAAACGACTTGACCGATTTTGCTCAAAATTTAATGAGGTCTAAGTTACATAATAATGCGTTGAATGAAACTGGTCCCATATAAATATCACTCTCTGTTCTCGAGATACATGAGGCGAAAATTGAATCCCAACATACATACACACATACATATGTACACGTGCACACACGGATATCCTCTCATAAACCATAACATTCGACTCTAAAGACCTTGAAACGTGGAGATATATTAAAATTTCCAATTTGCAAAATCGGACCCATTACAATAACTTCCCACTGGGAAGTTATTGTAATGGGCCCAGTAAATACATAATTATAATATGATATATAATAATAACATAACAGCAAAGTGAACACGGTACCGGATGTGACAAAATTTAAAATACAAATATAATAAGAGACTACCATTTACTGATATTATATAATATACTTATATACCACGGGGAGTGCTCTGAGGAATTGTTCAGACTATTCCCAGCTGCACAATTTCACTATCGTACATCGCGATAAAACTCGCGATACCATCTATACCATCTGTATGACTAGCGGTCCACCACTTTGCGTTTTAAAATAAGTTTTCTTCCTCGCACAAATTCCTTGTAGAATCGACTACTACCAGAGATTTTTCCCAACCGATACGACTTAGGGATCTTCGAGAAAAGAGCCTAGTTTTTTTTAAATGGCCGGCAACGCATCCGCAATCAGCCTGGTATTGCAGTTGTTCATGGACAGCGGTAATCACCTACCATCAGGTGAGCCGTATGTTAGTTTACCCCCTCCCCTATAACAAAATTAAAGAAGATTTTTAAGAACAATTTAATAATGATAATATGAAAATATGTGGTAAATCGAAGGCAATGATATACTTGAAGAAAACATGTTATGGAGGAAATGAAGAAAGACCTGAAGAACAATTAGTATTAGAAGCTCTGGTAACATTGCTACTAATTGAAGATAAAGCAGATTCGAGAATGAAAATTCTAAGATCTAGAAAACATCTTAATCGAAATTCCCCCAAGAGTTGAGTACCAATTTTATCAAAAATAAAAATGAAAGAAAAAGGAAGAGTACAAGGAAGTCCCGGCCCAACCACATCGGTGAGTTAATAACATCTTAGAGTGCCAGAGCAGCAGAAACAAGTCAGGGGTACAACAGGCAACCAGCCAAGTTACGTAGCAGGTACAAGGATATCTCGAAAGCGCCGAATGTAAGTCAAATTATATACTTGCATCGATGTCAAAAGTCGAATTATACATATGTCAAATTATATTACCTTAAAATATGTAAATTACCTGTCACGTTATTTGTCCGCGATGGACTCCTAAACTACTTAACCGATTTTAATCCAATTTGCACACCGTGTGCCGTTTAGCTCAACTTGAGAGGTAGGATAGTTTTGTTAACCATGAGTGACGCACAATTTTTTTTGTGTGAATTTAGGAATTTTTAATAGGACATGACAAAGTGTCGTCAAAAAGGGCAGAACAACGTCTGCCTGGCAATCTAGTTACTTATATAATGTTCTAATGTAATAGGCGAAGCTGCGGTCAAAAGCTAGTCATTAATAATGTTAATTTCCTATGATTATGTTTAGCTCATTATCTATACGAATAAAACTGACATTAAAATGAAATAAAAGTAAAAAACATGGAGATGAAACTGTCACAAGAAATTGAAATAGTCGGTTCGTAACACTCATTGCCATGTAACAATGTGAAGATAATTTTAATTAATTATTAACTTTCCGTCACTCTGCGTCAAAATCCAAACTGTAAAGAGAATTTTTAATAGTCGTTAACTTTTAAAATTACTGAATAAATAAAAAATAATTATACTGTTATATACTACAAACTGAAAACACTGCTTTAAAAAGCTTTACTAAGACCTTAAAACAAGGTTTATATTATAATAACTATTGTTTTATCAATATATACATATAATAGAAATGGATATTACGGATGTCTGTACATATATTTATCTAAACTTCATACATTACAATAAAATAGGCAGTTTTAATGGCTGAGGCATTCTCTACCAGTCAACCTTTGGGTGATACAGAGATAAAAATACGAAGTGGGTGTGCGAAACTTTAAAAGGCATTAATGTAAATCAAGGTATATAAATATAAAAAATAATACCATACATAAACCCTTACATAAACTTACATATCAAAAATATTTAATACATGCATTATATTGTATATAAATAATATGTACATATGACTAAAGTAGATAACATACATTAAATAATTATAATTACTAATAGAATTTTTTTTAATTCATTAATTAAAAAGTAAAAAAACACATTAGTATTAATAGAAAATTTCAAAATGATTAACATATTATACCACTACAGTCAATCGGTAAATAACTACTTGTTTTACTTGTTAAATCTTTGTTTTTCAACAATATGGTTGTACATGGTGTTTAAGTATAATTAATTCTACATATTCTGCCATAGTGGTGTAACTATAACAATATTTATCGAAATTTTAACGACAAGTAAATTAATCAATATTATTCAATTGATATCGTAACTAATTAATTATGTAACAGCGTCAGAGGAAATACCAACGTAATATCATTATTATTATAGCTACAATGTCATATACTAGATATAAACATTAATTTGTCAATCATTATAAATTAAAAATATTTTATATTTTGTTTCTGTATTTATGTCAAATTTATTGATTCCTTTTGTCAAATTATATATAAAGTAATATTCAAAACATTTGATTTGTATTTAAAAAAAGTACTATGTAGATCGTTATCGTATATTAGTTCTCCTAATAAAGAATAACAATGACATATATATGTACCAGCATATCCTTAGATATAGTACACATCGTATAATAAAAAGGGAAAGGGAAATTGACTAGAACGGTTTGACGGCTCCGTGGCGGAGTGGCTTAGCAATGAGTGGCTGCGCTGGGGCACGCGGGTCGAATCCAGCGCGGAATAAGTATTTGTATGGAATACAAATAAATGTTGCGGTTCTGGATGTCTGTTCTTGTGCAATTTATGTATGTAAACTGCCTCTACGATACAGGAGAAAATCCTAGTGTGGGGGTAACGTTTTTTAAGAAAAAAAGAGAGACAGAAAAGAAAAATGCTGCTATCTTATTATAAAGTGTGTATATCGCCAGCCTAACAGAGTTAAACTAAGTCGACATTATCCCATTTTGTATAAAAATTAGCAAGGAAATAATTAAAAGGTTCACTCACACCTTGAACCTGGAATGAAAGAAAGTAATGTTCAAAAGTGGGAATACGAATGATTGAGTAGCAAACATTCGTCAATATTGGACTGATCACCCAAATATTTGATGATGCTTAAACTAGTGGTATTAAATCCGTTAGAAGCGAGAATTATGCATGAAAAGAATAGATATAAAAGTAAAATAATTCCACGAGTTTACTCATATTAGTACTGTTGGGGACCAGAGAAGTCTTAAATTTATTATCCTTAATAATGTTACATAAAGGTTCATTGGATCTGTGAACTTAGTTTTCCTCCGTGACAATTTTCAGAGCCTTTTTAAATGACTTAAACGTAGACCTCAAAGTTGTGCGCACAATCCAGGGTACACTTTTACCTTGATATAATACGGTAAAAAGTTTATGTACCAATAAAACGAAATGAATGTTAGGAAAATGTAATTAGCGAAATAAAGCTCATAAAACGTTGTGAAAAGATGATTTTTTTTTCATTGGGATCCATTTTCTTTTGATGTCAAGTCCAAAGGTATCGCTGGTACTATCATTTGTCTTCGTTTTCGTCAGCGTTTCAAAAATACTCGTATAAGAATTATGAGAAAAAATTATAGTAAAAAGGCCTAACAATCGACAACAATACAAGGTAATAAGGAGATTCCCGGCTAAACCTATAAAGTTAGATAGATAAGCGTATAAGTATGAAAGACAATTTTATTTTAAGATTTCGTTGTCCTTTATAAAGAAATAAAAATACTATTACTTTAGTTTTATATTAAAAATTGTACGAATTTTACATAAACAAAAAACAATTAAGGTAATGTTATTGCAAATATGTATCGATGTTAATACGAAAAATTCTAGTAAAAATTACGTGAAAATGTGTGTATTGTATTTGATTAATATGTTTATTTATGTGCATCGATCTTATTACATGAGTCATCGATATATTTATTACATGAGTAACTTGTTAGTAGCATTTTGGATAGCATTAGTAGTCCTAGTACATACAAATACGCAAAAAACTACCTGTGCAACCCTATAGATTTGGTCGCGGATCCCCTTGTTATCTTGTATTATCATCGATTATTAGGCCTTTTTGCCATAATACTTGTACGTATCTTCTTTTTTCTTCTTAATATTTTGGAACTTCATCTAGGTTTATTCCTCCCTAGTCACTTATATATTTATTAATTTATGAGATACCGGGAATCGGAGTATTAATTCATTTCATTTGTGTTTTATTTCGTGATATTTATTACGCGGTTACTTTATAAATATGGGCCCTCCATTTATTTGGGTATTATATTACATTTTCGTAACATTCATTACATTTTATTGGTACATAAACTTTTTATCGTATTATATCTAGATAAATGTAACAGGTATATAATCAAAGGTAAAAGTTTACCTTGGTTTGTTGCACACAAGTTTGAGGTCTTCGTTTAAGTCATTTAAAAATATTCCAACAATTGTCACGGAGGAAAACTAAGTTCACACTATGATTCAATGAAGGATGACCTCTATGTACCATTCTTAAGGGCAACAAATTTAAGACTTCTCTGGTCCCTAACGGTAACAGTATGAGTAAACTCGTGTACATCACTTGTACTAAAGGTATTGTTCCCAGGTACCCGTTACTTTGGATTTTATCATCTAATCACGGAAACATACCCTGCTCGAGGACTCGTATTTTATACCAGTGATGGACGTTCCCGTGTCCTTCCATTACTTATTTATTAAGGTCAACTTTTCTTTTATATCTCTTCTTTTCATAAATCTCATTTCCTTCTTTATTAATTTATTGTTGTGTTCTTTAGTAACATGTTATTATCTATTCGACTACATCGTTTACACGCTACACTTGCGTGCGTGCTTTAATTCTGTATACTAACTTGAATAATTCTTGCTCCCAACGGATTCAATACCAGTAGTTTAAGCATCGTCAAATATTTGTGTGATCAGTCCAATATTGACGAAACTTATATACTGTTATATCATTCGTAATCCCACTTTTTAAAATTCCTTTCTTTTCATTCCTCTCACACCTTTTAAATTAATCTTTATCAGTCAAAGTTTAACTTAAACATTACTATTAAAAACTCTGTTAGGCTGGCGACATACATACTTTGTAATAGGATAGCAATTTTCTAGTTAATTTCCCTTTCCTTCTTTTATTACGAGGGTCTAAGGATATGGTTATGTACCTATATATGTTATTGTTATTCTTTATTAGGAGAACTCTTATACGATAACGACCTACTTAGTAATAAATGTTTTTTTTAAATATTGCTATATATAATGTTTGACAAAACCGAAACAAATTAATGATAATTGGATGTGACATTTATAATTTATAATATAATATATAACCATTGTCAAATTAATGATTATATCAAGTATATGACATTGAGCTATAATAATATCTTACGTTGGTATTTTCTCTGACCTCGTTACATAATTAATTAGTTACCATATCAAATGAATAATATTGAACAGTTTACGTGTAGTTAAAATTTCGATGAACGTTGTTACAGTTACTTGACCATTAATATTGGCACACTGCTATTGTAGAATATGTAAAATTAAATTATACTTGTACAACCATTGTGTGAATTTCCTACTTATTAATTAATCATTTAAAATTTTTCTTTCCCCAGAACTATGTCTGACATTATATAAGTAATAATATAATTTGACAATAGACATTGATACAATTATATAATTTAACTTACATTCGGCGATTTGATCTTGTACCTGCTGCGGAACTTGGCTAGTCGCTCGTTGTGCCCCTAACTCCTCTCTGCTCTGGCACTCGAAGATGTCGTTAGTTTACCGATGTGGTTTTTGCTGGACTTCCTCGTACGCTTTTTTTTCTTTCATTTTTATTTTTATAAAGTTGGTAGGGTAAATGGAGTTAAGTCTTTTACAGTGCCAGCTCCTTCCACTTGAACGCATCCAGCGCAAAGCGATTTGAATCGTCGACGACCGAGTTCTTTCTGATCGGCTCGATTCACTGGCGCTGCGTAGGGATGTTCCATCCCTTTGCGTTTTCTATCGTATCTACCACGGTGAGTGTTCTGAGGAATTGTTCGGAATTGTTCCAGCCGTCAAATTTCACAAACGCACATCGCATCAAAATTCGCGATACCATCCTCACCATCTGGATGCTTGGTGGTCCACCATTGTACGTTTTATTAGTAGTTTTCTTCCTCGTGCAACCTCTCTGTGGGATTGTTTACCACCGGCGACTTTTCCGGACCGATACGACTTAGGGACCTTCAAGAAAAGAGCTTGCTCCTTTCCAAAAGGCCGGCAACGCACCGGCGATTCTCCTGGTGTTGCGGTTGTTCATGGGCGGCGGTAGTTACTTACCATCAGGTGAGCGGCATGCTCGTTTGCCCCCTCTTCTATAAAAAAATAACTGTGTAATTCTTCATCACGAGGATTATCTGGGCATCACCTCCACTGATCTCATGGATCAATTGCACTTCAGATGCGATCAGTGCTTTAAAAGTTTTATGTCAGCAAAATACCTACCCACTATCACCGAATTCTCGACCTATCTCACCGAAATTGCCTCTCTTAACTTTTTTTTATTCAAAAAAAAATTTTATGATATTATTCGTAGTTATTTATGGATGGAATACCTGTTCTGGATACTAAATAAAAGTGTTAGCTTATTTCAGTTAATTAAACTAAAGACTAATAAACATTAACATCAAATTTTCTAAAAATATCACCAAATAACTTCACTTTACCCTACCTAATCTTCTCTTGCATGAATTTTTATTAAGATATTTTTTGGATCTTGAAGTCTTCTTTCTTGAAACTTGATAATCTTAATTTTATAGCAGTGTTACTAGAGCGTCTTCTATAATTTCTTCTTCAGTTCTTTCTTTATTTATTCCATAACATTTTTTCTTTAAATATATCATCGAATCGAAAAAAATGTAGTCTACCTATATTTGTACTTTAAATTTTGTTTGTCACATCCGGTATTATGTTATCTTTGTTATTATATTATGATTGTATATTTGTATTTATTTTCTTCAATAAACTTTATCTTCTAGGCAGGACCCGGCTTTGCGCTTGCACTGTAGCAGCGCATCGCCTGGCGGGGTCGCCATGTAATATTGGAAGATTCGGGGAATGAAATAATGCATCTAGTGGTATTGATTGCTAATCGTTGACTTACATATTACTAGCGTAAGGACCGGGCCGACCGTACAACTAAAACGGACCAGTGCGTTGGCCCTAAAATTACAGTTTAGGGCCAACGCGAATCGGTCGACAGTGGTGCGCG
>DWHP01001580.1:0-15847 GCA_018247895.1 Parnassius honrathi | reverse complement strand
GCTAATTTACTTTTTATTCCACGAATCAATGGTATTATCAGTGACAATGTTATATAGCTTTCTCCGGAAATTTTTGTCGTAGCTAGATCAAAAGGTTCCAGAATCAGTATTATTTCTTGAATAATTAGGTATTCGTCAGCATTAATTCCTGGTGGAGCCCGATTACATTCATTCAGTGCGAGAGTTAATTCTGTCTTCATTGTAACAAGTCTTTGCAGCATATGGTATGCACTGTTCCAGCGGGTGGGTACTTCCTGGATTACTCTCAGTTCCGATTTATTTAATTCACGTTGAATAGCCCGTAATTTATCGCTAGCTACAGTACTCATCTTGAAAAAAGACACAATCGATTTAGATTTTTTCAGAATCTGGTCGAAACAAGTCACAGCAAACGAATCAGTCACCGTCAGGTTTAGTGTGTGCGCGAAGCAGGGTATATGTCGTATTTGCAGTTTAGCTGCGGCGTTAATCATTGTTTGAGCGTTATCAGTCGTTATGGCTTCACATTTTGACCTGATACCCCATTTTGAGAGAGTAGCATCCAACACCTGAAAACAATAATAATATTGTTTATATCTTAGTATGACAAAGAAACACTGAATTAGTTTAGAGGCAATTAAATATAAATATACTTACACTGGCTATATTTTCTGCATTGTGACTTCCTTCTATCTTCACAACTTCCAATAATGGTGCAATTAACTTTTCGTTGTGAAAGAAATGACAAGTAATTGAAAGGATGCCTTCATTTGCAATTGATGTCCATAAATCAGTAGTCACACTAACATGTTCTGCTTGCGATAATGCTATGACGAGCTTCTGTTTTACGTTTTCATAATATTCCGGCAGTAATTTCGTCTTCAATGTTGTTGTATCAGGAATTTCATATCTACTATTGAGAGTATTCACAAAATCCCGAAATCCTTCATGTTCTCCTTTTCGCAAAGGTTCCATGTCAACAGCAATCATGCGCACGTATTTTTTATCCAAATTTTGCTTTGTTTTTCCATCTGGATATTTACTACTTCTATCAAAATAGTTCTTTACCGTATTTCTCTTTTTAGGGCTAGGGCCACAGATTTGCTCATTTTGCTCAGTGGTATCTTCGTATTGATTAACAGAAACAGTGGATGACCATACCTCATTGTGTTTCCTCTTCATATGATCAATCAAGTTCGTAGTATTTCCACTTAGTTTATACTCTCTTTTACACAAAGAACACTTGGCAAACTTTTCGTTAGACTTTTTGAAGTAATCCCACACACGTGACTTACTCATGTTGCGATCACTGAGCAAGTAATCACTACGTTTGCGATGTTCTTGGAAATGAATGAATGATATACGCACGGAATTCCCCTACTATAGAGAACAATCTCAATGACAAAGCGGCGTAGGCCTTTGTCACTATAGCCGGGGAATACCCTACATCCATGCATAGTGCATACCTCGACTCTAGGGATGTAATAGTAGTAAACAATCGATCGATAGTTAAATAAAAACTATCGATTGTATCGATAGTCATTTACTATCGATACTATCGATAGTCTATCGATGTTTAACGTACACTACTTATTAGTCTCGCTTCGGCTTTTGAACGGGAAGGCTGTGTCGCTTACGATCAGAATACACATTACGCAACAGGACAACGTAAAATTAAATTGGGAAATAACCGTTATAAAAATAAGAAGCGACTGGGTTGGCGTAAAGAAACAGGCATAAGTATGATAAACCTAAAATAAGTATCTAATGACCGATCAAAAATAACGACCTATCTACTTACAGTATTAGTGATTACAAACATGTCGGTACATATCATACGACGCGCGGGGAAATGGCGGCGAAATTAGAATTTGAGCTGAGTTACTATATCCCCTTAAGTATTAAATATACTGACGAACACAGGCCTCGCCCCTTAGCGTCCCCAATGGCTCACAGGAGGAATATTTGCCAAGTTGCCACGCTTGGCAGTGGCGCTCAGTAGTTATTAAGAGGATGTTGTGATGTTTCCTCATACGGCACCCACGGGAACATTTGGAGTAGTAAATTTCTTACACTGCCATTAAAGGCGTAAGGTAAAGAAAGATACAGCCTAAGTACGTGCTACTGCCGGGTACTGACCAACCTCTGATTTCCGAGCGGCTCATGGAGCCTTTAGTCCTTTTAGTCCTTAAATACACAAGTTTCCTCACAATGTTTTCTTTCACCACCGAGCACGTGCTAAATCAGTATTTACAATTGCAACTACCAATTTCATCGGTGCCAGCGCGGCGGGATTCCAGCCCAGGTTGCTCCGGTACCTATTGTGAAATTTACGGATGCACTTAGCCTTTTAGCTGCCACGGTTCCTTATATATCAATGATAATGATATAGCCATGAGATGGTGGCGTGAAGAGTATAGTATTTTAAACCTAGTAGAGTCACGCTGCAGCTGTATTATGGTTGTAGCACGAATGGGTCGACTCGACCGGGGAAGAACCACGATCTCACAGAATACCAGTGTAAAATAGCAGCTTAATGCTGCTGTGTTTCGTACGGTGAGTATAGGTAACCGAAGACTTGTTTTACTGGAATCGAGTCTTCAAGGGTGACAAGTGACAACGCATCTACATTTTGGTTCTTAATCGAGGTTAAATGTAGATGTATGGGCCACAGCATAGGTGAAGTGTGTGCTCGTTTGTCACACTTACTTTATAAAAAAAACATCTATCACCCCCTTTCGTACTGCAGGTGTAAGAAGCAACTGTGGTTTATCACTATATATATATAATGAGTCTCACTCATGAATTTTAATAGATTAAACATCTCGTTTATGCCAGACGTAAAATACTAAAACGGACTAAGGGGAGCAGCGACAAAGGTGCGAGAGGTCTGGTTCTGCGATCGCCTATCCACGTGCCAAGTTTGTTTCATTCTTAACCGACGATAGATGTGAATGTCTATCAGCCACAGCAGCCACATACCATCATACCTCCAGGAGGACTGTGTTTTCGTTTGTTACTCTTAAGTCTATAAAAAATACACATCACAAAGAAAGAAGAAACGATTAAGGCAAGTCCTCCTTACAACGAGGGAGGTCTAGGTCCAGTAGTGATCTTTTACAGACTGAAGTAGAATGAAAATCACGCCATTACACAAATAGGTCAGGACTTCTTTTCATTGTACACGAAATCAATACTTCCAAAGCTTATTCGTAACCAAACAAATTGAATTAAATTTCCCTTACTCTAGACGGAGGTTAAATTTGTTACGTGCGTCCCTGAATGCGTCAGCAATATTTATGGCTAGGTATAACGCGCGAAATAAAGTTATAATGGCGTTTTTATTGTATTTTTACTATAATCTTATGTTTAAAGAAGCAAATTAAATGAGTTTAGGAGATACGGTGGCGGTGGCTGCTGTGTATTCCTTACAGAAAGAAGTCAACAATCCAATCGAATTAGAAACAACTTAACATAAATACACGCTTCTTAAGAAAATTACTAAAATATATTCTTAAGGTACATTGCACGCTTCCCTTAGACGGATCGTTCAAAAAGACGTTGGGTCGCGAATATAATGACGTCCTCCAGAACGAATTTTGGTTGCGGCGACCCGTCACAACGAAGCCTAACAGCTACTAACAGCTTTACGTGCTTTCGAGACACTGGGATGAAGCACCGCCATCTTCCTGACTCCGGACTGCTACCGAGAATTTCTTCACAGAAAAACTCAACAGCTGATTTTTTCGGTAATCAAACCCGGTACCACAAGAGCAATATTCGTATTATATCGCGCGTATTACCACTGGACCAATGAAGCAGTAGAAATAGTAACATGTCTTTTACTGGCATGCACATCAGAATATCTTTAAATTTATCTTTTAAGCTATGTAACGTATATATTACAATTCGTTGTAGCGCCGTGTATAAAATGCCGTTGGAATATCTTAATGAATAAATACATATTTCAATGCTAATTACATCAACTAGATGAATCGATACGCGGAAGACATGGTCGAACTCGAATGGAGATAGACTTGCCCACATATTTATGTCAAATATAGTATTTTCGAGGCTATTACTTGTATAAATTTATAAATATATAGTACATTGCGAGAAAAAACAAAATAAGTTTTTTTATTGAATAAGTGACAAACGAGCACACAGTCTACCTGATGGTAAGTAGATGTTGTCGCTCGTAGACATCTACATCTGTCCACGATTAAGAATCAAAGTCAAGATGCGTTGTCATCCTTTATTACTAAGACGGAAAGACTCGTCTAAATAAAAATTTATATTTTTACATGGTAGAACCATGCTGCAGCTATGTTATTGGTATAGTTGTAGCACGAACGGTTCGGCTCGACCGGTTCGGTTCGGGTAGGGCCACACTCTCACAGAATACCAGCGTATAACAGCAGCTTAATGCTGCTGTGTTTGGTATGGTAAATATAGAGAACCGGAGGCCTTCCTATTTATTGAAAACGAGTCATTCCATCTTAGTCCTCACGTGTGACAACGCATCTGCATTTTGATTCGTAATCAAGGATAGATGTAGAAGTCTATGGGGCCACAGCAACCACTTAACATCAATGTAACTATGTATCAATGTAACTAATAAGCAACGTAACTAGAAGAGTGAAGTTGTAAATTGCATCAGTGAGTTTAATTTCTTGTCTTGCACCTCACATTACAATCCTATAAAAAATATTTACAAGCATATTTTTGCAGCTATAAGCTCTTTTTATAGTACAGTCATGCTTTATTAAAATATAGTAGAATCAGCTACCCTATATTTTTAATGAAGAGTGAAATATAGCTGTTCAATGCTGCTGTTTCATTTGGTCAGTTTAGAAATCTGAAAAACCATTTTACTGATAACACGGCATTCTATATTTGTCCTCAGCGGTGAAATTGCATCTGCATTTTGATTCTTAGTCGAGGATAGATGAAGGTGCCTATGGGCCACGGCATCCACTAAGCATTGTACACTTAACATGTATTGCATGCTCGTTTGTCACCCTTATTCTTTAGAAAATGATAGTAATATATGAATATTCCCAAAAGCATAATATGCGAAATATCCAAACTATGTACCGGTAACTGAAAACGAGACATTCCATCTTAGGGTTACCACATACCTTCGGAATTCCATTGTGAAAAACCGTTTCCGAATATCGATTTGGAATTCCGTAAATGCATCGCACACATACTTTTATTTCCCTTCAGAATAAAAAGGCTCAGTTGAGAGATGCCAGCGTATATAGACGACTTTCTGATTGCGATAGCATTGTTGTTGTATCCTAGCTAAGAAGAAGAAAATATTTCGCCGCCAGCTGTAATTAATTGTTCGATGTTACACATCGCGCGCGTAAATTCACGTGCACGAGAGCTCAAAATACATAAACACACCCATTCGCTTCGGTCGTGCTACGCACAATGAGTGCGCTCCGTACGGAATTTACAAATGTATGATGCGACTCATACAAAATGTATGGAAGACCTGCATTTGGACCGGTTAATTTCTGTGCGGGATTACGAACGCATAACACAGGCAATCACGCGAAATTTCCAATCGGAGAAAATTTTGAAATTAAAACTGCTGAACGTGTTTGAGAGGTCCTTGATCTTATATGGATTTGCTACGTGTAAATCCCGAATCAATATTCCGAAACGGTTTTTCGAAACAGAACTCGCACAGTATGTGACCGGCCTTAGTCCTCAGGGTTGTCATCGTATCTACATTTCAATTCTTAATCAAAGATAGATCTAGATTTCTATGGACTACTGCATCCACTTACCATCAGGTGGACTGTGTGGTCGTTTGCCAACCTTATTCTATAAAAAAGTGGACTAACCTTAAAGTTTCCGCCGTTGAGCCAAGTGATAAGCGCGTCAACTAGCTGCGCAGCGAGATCGTGCGTGATCTCCGGCTCGCGGCGGACAAGCGCGACGAGCTGCTCGCCGAGCAGCTGCCGCAGCCGCAGGTCCGGCCGGCTGAGCAGCGGCAACGCCGCCTCCAACGATGACGGCTGCGGATAGTGCGCCATCTGTTGAACAGGAAACGATACTATAATGGTATGTCAATGAGGGCATACACGACTTTTTGCCACCATGGCGGTACCACTGAGGAATGAGGTGAAATATTTGACAGATTTCATAACGGGGTAAGTTAATTTGTTAAAAAAAAGTAGTTTTTACGTGGTAGAGCCACACTGCAGCTATATTGTGGTTGTAGCACGAATGGGTCGGCTCGAACGGGGAAGGACGACGCTCTCACAGAATACCAGCGTAAAATAGCAGCTTAATGCTGCTGTGTTTCGTATGGTGAGTGTAGCCATCTGGAGACCCTTTTTTACTGGAAACAAGGCATTCTATCTTAGTCCTCAGTGGTGACGACGCATCTGCGTTTTGATTCTTAATCGAGGATAAATGTAGATAGTTGTCTATGGGCCCCACCGTCATCACGTACCATCATGATACGTACCATCAGGTCGACTGTGTGTTCGTTTGTCACCCTTATTCTATAAAAAAAGTTCTGATATATTATTTTATATTAATTAGATTTATAATGGATAAACCAAATTACGAACATTCCTAAAAGTTAAATTTAAAAAAAAGTCAAAAATGTGTAAAAAAGTGAAGAATACAAACATTATTATGACTTTAAACTTACATATATATATATATATAGATTGTGAATGTGATAAATTATAACTTCCTTATAACCTTATAGTCAACTCAATAGCGCACATAGTTTTTATAAAAAGTAAAATTCATTTTCAACAAACCAAAAAATTTTAATTGTTCTATTCACTATGTCTTTACACTAACTTCTGAATGAAAAAATATATTTTTTCGCAGCGCAATTGGTAAGCCACGCCTACCGCAGCTTAATATGCGCTGGCTAATTTTTTGGGGCTAGCAATGCTACCATGTTTTACCTGCGTTCACTGCCATACAACTATAACCGTGTGAGTGAGTGAGTTGGCACTCCACAATGCGATATAACCGCTGCCGTGTGCAGTCATCGGCTAAAACAACATTAACATGCAAAATATGCAACTGGCCACTGAACTTGGGCCGAGAACGCTAGGCATTGAATGCAATTAACTGTACTTCTTTTATGCAAACTGGCTTTATTTCTATTAGTTACGGATTAATCTACTGGTTATGCTTTAATCAGTATAAAATTAATGTCGGGTCGGTGGCCAAATAGTAATACGTTGTGTGAATCCACTTTGTCCAGTTAACGTAGTAAGAGGCGCCTATGGGGAACATAGTGATCTCAGGACTATAGTTAAAGTCAGCCTACATACGTTCAACTACTGGGTACAGGTCTTCCCTCTGGATTTTAGGGCAAGGAAGTGTCCAACCGCGTAGACGTGTCCTTCGATGCCCCACTGCGTGTTGGCGAACTTCACATTTCTACGAAATATATCTTTTCTTATTTCTCAGATATGCAGGTTTTCTCACGATGTTTTCGTCACCGCCGAGCACATGGTAAATCAGCACTTAAAATTGTAATTAACAATTTCATTGGTGCCGACGAGGATCGAACCCGGGCTACTCACGTACTGTGTTTACAGTGACCGCTTACCATCTGAGCTACCTCGGCTCTTTATGACTATAGATGGAGGTAGGGTTGCTAGATCTTAAAACCGAAAAACCGGACAGACCAGTGAGCTTAGCCGAACATTTTGGTAAAAAGACTGGACACCCTTAATTTTTTAGTCTTAGTACAACATGACAATTTTTTTACCACGATAAAATTAAAAATTTTAATAAAATAACAACAAAATTAAATGAATCAGTCTTTTTTATTATTAATCATTCAATAATCATTACAATATTAACTTCAATAATTGCAATAGTATGTATGTAAGTACATGAAAAAAGTAAAAAAATATCAAATTTAAAAAGCCCAGGCCACAATAACTAAAGCACAGGCCGGACACCGTCTAATTTAGCCGGACACGCCATAAAAAAGCCTGACTGTGTCCGGCTTTATGGACGCCTTTTCCGGACGCCTGGCAACGCTAGATGGAGATATTATCACCTCGTTTCAGCCAGAAGTAAGTATCGGCAACATTAAGCAGCTGGCTATTACCTTTTTTTAGTAAAACTAGAATACAAAACGCAAATATTTCTCTACAATATTGAAATAAAAGAATTATGCGCGGACACGTTTCTTAAGAAATTCTTTAAACGATAATGAAAACCGCATCAAAATTTATCAATTAGTTTCCAAGTTCTGAACAAATACACAGACATATGCGAATAATCGACTTTGTTATACGTTATAACAAAGTTGATTATTCGCATATGTCTGTGTATAGCTTATAATGCTAAGTGATTAATTATGTACGAGTTAAATACATTTTTAATTAAAAACAGCCCACACGAGCATTTTCTCCTGTACCGTAGCGGCAGTTTACGTACATAATTTACACAAGGACTAACATCCAGACCGGTAACGATTATTTGTAGACCATGCATATACTTGTCGCCTGCGGGATTAAAACCCGAAGCCCTCAGCGTCGTGACTCGTGACTCAATGCCAAGTCAGTGAGTCGTTGAATATGACGCACCTGCTATCGTATGACACAGCGCAGATTCATCAAAAAGCCGCAATATGTCAAACCATAGCATCTATAATCTTTCAATGCCAATATACACTAAGGTTTCTCTAAGGCCAAAAGCGTCCCACTGGCCGATTTCATTTGCGGTTTCAGGTTAGTACCGGAAGTTGACTACCAAGGATATTGCCAATATAGCTTTATTGGCAAAATTGAAGAAACAGGTTATATTTTTTGATATAAGAGAAAAAGAGCACAGAGTCAACGTTTTCTGGAAACGACCACAGTTTTACGTTGTAGACCCGCTGCAGCTACATGTTTATAGCACGAGTGCGTCAGCTTGTACGGGGAAAGACCACACTCCAACAGAATACGAGCGTAAAATAGCAACTGGATTTCCTATGGTCAGTGTGGACAACCGGACACACTATATCGTGGTATACAGTGTAATCCATCTTAGTCCCCCTGGAAATGCAAATGCGTTGTCACTCGTGTGGGCAAAGATGGAATGATCTGTTACCGTCTTCGATTCTTTATACTCACTATAGGAAACACAGCAGTATTATGCAACTGTGTCACGCTAGTATTCTGTGAGAGCGTAGTTTAGTCCGTGGTCATCAAATCGATAATTAAGACGAGAAATTTAATTACTAACATCCGCATGCAAAGATAAAATTATACTATACGGACACCATACCTTTTTAATCCTTCGCTATATTCTCTTACGACATCCACGTAACGAAGACACTAAATTTAAAGAAAAACAAGTTATAAAATAGAGTAAATTATGTCCAGCCATTGCTTGCGAGTCGACGTAGCTCCGACAGAACATCAGTGTGCTGTAACTTTTTTTTAACTTATTGTTTTTATTTAACTGGCTTTACGGCTATGGAATCTAGCCCTTCCGAGCCTATCATTTCTTTCAGAATCTTCATTTTATATATTTTTTCTTCACAATATGCTGATGCGTCACATTGCGAAGTTTTTGAAAGATTTTGACGACAGCTCAACCCAACGGAATGTTGATAATGACAGCCACTCAAGTTCATATGGCGCCCAAGCAATCAAATTAACTTGAGGTTTATATCAACAAAGTACTTGTTTCGTCGTTTTCTCAAATAGTTCTTTTTTATATAGAAGCGTTGCCAAACGAGCATACGGCCCACCTGATGTTAAGTGACTACCGCCGCCCATGATCAACCGCAACACCAGAGAATTGCAGGTGCGTTGCCGGCTCTTTAGAAAAGAGTAAGCTCTTTTCTTGAAGGTCCCTAGGTCGTATCGATCCGGAAAAATCGCCAATGTTAAACTATTCCACAGAGAGGTCACGCGTACAATGGTGAACCGCCAAGCATCCAGATGGTGTGGATGGTATCGGGATGTTTGCCGCGTAGTGCGTTCACGAAATTTGGCGTCTGAGATTAATCCGAACAAAATTCCTCATAGCCCTCCCCGTGGTATATCCGAAAGAAAATGCAAAGAGATGCAACATCTCTTCGTAGCGCCAGTGTATCGAGCCGATCGGAAAGCACTCGGTCGTCGACGATTCGAGTCGCTCTGCACTGGATGCGGTCAAGTGGAAAGAGCTGACACTGAGGAGCCCCAGCCCAGAGATGGGAACAGTATTCCATGTGCGGCCGAACCTGCACCTTGTAAAGTTGCAGGCGACGTGCCGGCATGAAATACTGCCCTGCTCTGCTGAGCACAATTGACAAAATCACATCACTTTTACGAATAAAAATCACCATCAAACCATTATTCAAGCGACAAAACAGGAACGACAGTCCGTCGACGGCCAAGTTCCCGCCAAAACTCTTATATACTACATTTTGTTTAAAGACACAGACTAATATAATGCTACATATCTTAAACGTGTTCAACAATTTTTACTTACAATAAGAAAAAAATATCTTCACTGCGATTATATTTGCATACTTTTTAGAAATAAATATGTATTAAAATTTAAACGATTTGTTTTTTCGATGATGATCGGAAACATCGAGGGAGACAAATGTACAAATAGTACTGATATTAAAGAAAAGAAGGAAATATTTTTTTTAAATCATTTATTTGTTTCGAATTACATTCGTCGCATATCGTTATATAAGTATACTTGCCATTTGGTTTTATCAAATTTATGCAAAAAGTTTCTCGCATTTGTTATACCAATTCCTGGGTACTGATTTCGAAATATTTTGCCATTTAATTACAATGTAAGCCGCTAGATCAACAATTGTTAATTCGTTTTTATAAATCCAATTTTTACATTGCGAAAATATTTTGCTTACAATCTCTTCCCTGTATTTTGCTGACGTATTCTCTAATAAATGACACTGATCGAGTAAACCATCAACACAGTAATCATTTTGATCATATGGAGCGACATGCGTATAATGCAAACAAAGGTAACGCAATATATTTACTATGCCCACTAAAGGCACATCCAGCGATGAAATTCTTAACTCTGTGGCTGAGACTGAAAATAAAGACATTATAGAAATATATATTTTAGTCATTATATACATTAATTGGACATGGTTGAAATTCCAATTAACAAATTGCAGGTTATACAATTTCGCCGTTTAGGGTTTGAACCCGCGACGTCGCGCCAACTCGGCTGAACGCAATACGCTTAAATCTGATCGCTGCTTAGAATGAAAATATGGTAACCTTTTTTATTTAACAGAGCGGCCGAACAGGCATGCGGCTCACCTAATAGTAAGAGACTACGGTGTCCCATGAGTAACTGCAACACCAGGGGCATTGCAGATGCGTTGCCGGCCTTTTGCAGGTTGGTAACCGCAGTTTTGATTTTTAGTCGTTATTAGGAAAACGCTGCTGCACGTCTGCTGATTTGACACCGCCACTACATGGTTATTTGACGTTAAATTAAAGATTCAAAAACTAATATTACTGATGAAACAATCCAAATCTTTATTTTTATTTTATTTGCCCTACTTCTTGCTAGTTCTGTTCAGTAGCTTCAAAACGTATTCCAATGCAGCGGTGAAGAGTTTCGGGGATATATTGTCACCCTGTCTTACTCTGCAAAAGGATGGGTTTCGTACTCTGGTTCTGTACTCGGATAGCCATCGTAGTCCTATTGTACTAACACTACAGCACTTCCATATTCGATAGGGACTGTAGCACTGCCCAAATTTCGACGGAATGAAAGGCTTTCTCATAGTACAAATACGCAAGACAAAGCGGCAGATTACACTCTTCGGTCTTTTGTACAAATTGCTGCGGGGTATGTATGTGGTCTACGTCACTGAAGCCTTTTCGGAAACCGGCTTGTTCGGGACATTGGAAGTCGTCGAGTCTGCGCGTGCTAGACGATTCGAAATGACTTTCGAAAACAGCACCTATACGCGGCTCAGAAGGAAAATTGGTATGTAGTTCTTCAAGAGAGCTTTGTTGCCTTTCTTGAAGAACAAGACCAACACCATTCTGCTCCACGTCCCCGGAGTAGTTCTACGCACGGAATAAAAGAGCTTCTGAAGGACTTTAAGTACCAGTTTTCCATCAGCTACTTTCACCGTCTCCTGAACCCTTTCCGTTTTTAAGGTGCTAAAGAGCCATTCTAATCTCGCTGAAACTGACGTCAGGGAATCAACGGATCTCAACTGGAAAGGATTTGGTATCAACATCAATTTTGAGTACATCACTGAGTACATAGATGGCTTCGTGGCGCAGTAGCTTAGCAATGATTTATAGCGCTGGGGGCCGCGGGTTCGAACCCTGCACGGAACAAGTATTTTTATGGCCTACAAGTAATTATTCCGGTTCTGAATGTTTGTTCTTGTGCAATTTATGTATGTAAACTGCGTCCACGATACCGGAGAAAATCCTAGTCTAGGGGTAAATTTTTTAAAAGATAGAAAAAAACCACTCACCTTCGTTTAGCCGATGACACAATCCTAATGGCAGAATCGCTGGAGGACCTAAGTACTATGCACAATGACCTCAGTAGTGTCAACGGATAGGTGTTAAGATGAACATGGACAAAACAAGGGTCATGTCTAATGTCCATGCATATGCCGGTAATTCTTGGGAGCACTCACCTCACAGTTGTTGACGAGTACCTTTACTCGGGACAAATAGTCCGGCTAGGTAAGTCCAACTTCGAACGTGTTACAACAAATGACAAGTTAAAATCATTAATAAAGAACAGATACGTATAACTGGCCACTCATATGAATGCCTACATGCTAATAAAATCGACTGCAGATGTGATAAATTAGATCATGTCAATGCATTTAAATATTTAGGCTTAACTATTGATCAAAATTTTAGCTGGAAAACGCATGTTAATGACATATGTAATAAATTAAGATCCATGGTATGTCAGTTTTATCAATTAAATGCAGTTGTAGACAAGCACACGTTACGTATTGTGTATTATGTGCTTGCTGACTCACTGATTAGCTATGGATTCATTGTGTATGGGCGGACGTTTTGCACCTATTTAAAAAATATTAAAAATTTACAAATAAGGCTGATTAAGTAATAAGTTACATAATACTGCCAGAACTAGAGTGATATTATGTAAAACGTCACACTCGTAGCTTGATTGGAATTAACAGCATGAAAACGAACGTTTCTTTTATTTGAATAATTTGAAGAAAATATAAAGTCGTCTGTAAAATGTTCATGATATCTGAAAAAAAATTTAACTATATAATACAAAAGCAAAATCGCATACTCGATTGCCACCACATCTATTAAAAATAAGTTAAAAAAATACTTACTTCTATAGCTGGGCTCAGGCCTACACTCATTATAATAACATAATATAAACATTATATTTTCCGACCCCACCGATAAGTTAGTACTTAAAATTAAAAGTAACAATTTCATTACGCGTAATAGTTGCCAACCCTATTCGAGCTGAAAAGGAATGATTGGCATCGCCTACAGGGTTTGGCGGGAACTTGACCACCGATGGATTGCTTTTTCTGTATCAATGTTTAAATAGGAGTTTAAGATGGATTTTGATACGTAAAAGTGGTTCTATTTTGTGTTTTACATATTTGCGCATCCGAACTATTAACAAAAACGAAGAAGTAAGTGTACTGGTTGTGATGTGAACCTCAAGTTACTGCATCTACTTAGGTGCCTTGAAATACTGTTGTCGTCAACTGTCTCCTGGCTCAAGCAGCGTCAAACACACAAACACAAAAAACTTAACAATGTGATGCATCAACTAAATGTGAAGAAGTTTCTAAACAAATAAATTTAAAGGATAATTAATAACGCTTGACACTGGCAAAAGTACAGCCGTAGGAGTTCATTACCAAAAAAAGAAGAAAGTCGCTTTCAACTTCCAGCTAAAGCAGTACTCGTAAACACAAAATATTAGACGAAAAGATATGTCTATAAACTTACTTTTAAAGATTAATAGTTAAAAATGTTCCAAATGTTATGAGCATGTGAAATAATAGACTAATAATAACAATGTCCCAACGGAGACCGGACATCTGCTCAGGGCAGGTTTACAGTGCCCAAGTGAGTGCACAAGCATAGGTGCACTCTCTAGTCCCTCACTCTATAGTCCATTGGGACGGCAAACCGACTCGACTGAAAAGATATCAGGTGCGGGTCCAGCTCTTTTACGTACTTTCTGAGGTACGGGGGTGAAACACCACCAACTTCCTGAGATTCCGGGCTGCTACTGAACATTTCATGACAGAAAATCTCAAAAACAGATTTTTGGCCTAACTCGGGATTCGAACCAGGGATCTCACGATCAGTAGTCGCGTTTACGGCCACCAGACCAATAAGGCAGCCAATAATAGACCACAAACAAGATAGATATGTATTTGGTTCGTGAAAAGTGACACATACATTTGTAAAATTCAAATTAATGTAATATACAATTAGTTAGCAAAGTATTCTTCTTTTACATCATCACCCTAAAGTCTACTTCTTACACCACCACCCACAGGAAGATACGTTAACTCTCGGGCATTCCTCTTGTGACATCGACGAGGCAAATTCATAGACAGGTCTATCTGTCTATTATAATATGTATTTGTACTATTTGTAGTTCTTTTCGCTTACAAAGTGTCATTTTGATTTAACAGTCAGTTATTCACATCACTGATTGGCGAACATTAGGTTTTGATCGGTTCAAACACTAGTCGATAACAATATTTGTGTGGAAAAGGGGGTGAGTGACGGCTGCCCCATACATCACACTTGTAGGAAGGTGCTATTTGGCTTTGTACAATTTTATACAATATATAATATTTATAATATTTTATACGTGTATATACGAAATTAGTGTAGTAGCAGAATAAGAATATCCAATACGTCATATCTTCCCGTGGGTGTCGTAAAAGACGCTAGGACCAGGAGATGGGCCGCAGCTTTTTCCTGATTACAACTGAAAATAAAAAAGCTGCGGTTACCGGCCCGCCTGCTGAGCGTGGTAACAGTGACAAATATTCTTTAAAATAATCTATCTCTCTGTTTCCGACAGTGGATTTGAATATACCTAGTAGAGCCACGCTGCATCTATATATTATGGTTATAGGACGAAAAGGGTCGGCTCTACCGAGGAAGGACCACGCTCTCATAGAGTACCAGCGTAAAATAGCAGCCATATACTGCTGTGTTTCGAATAGTGATTGTACAGATACGGAGACCCTTTTTACTGGAAACGAAGCATTCCATCTTAGTTCTCAGGGTCACAACGCATTTGCGTTTTGATTCTTAATTACGGGTAAATGTAGATGTATATGAGCGACAGCAACCACTTACCATAAGGTGAAAAGTGAGACTAAAAAGGTGACTATAAAAAATAGATTGTAACGGCAAATTTTATATTATATTAGTTACGAGGTAGAGCTACGCAGCGTAATATAAATAATTTAATAAAAATATTTTATTTCGAACATCACGCATCTTATTATATGTTAGTGTTACTAAGATCTTAAGCCATTTTGTTAGTAAAAATAAATTAATATAGAAAAACTAAAGTTTAATTAACCTAATATGGAACGATTTGACATCACATGACCCTGCAGACGTGGTTCAAGTACTATGTACGTAGTATTATACAATCAATCCTGCCAGCAAATGCCCTAAGGATTTTTGCAATTGGAGCTGGTCCGGACTCTGCGCAACAAGGATGAGTAGTGCTTTCGCATTGTAGTGTATTATTTTTGTAGCACGAATGGGTCAGAACGGGAATCATCATTACAGCCCTTCACAAGTCCACTGCTAAACATAGGCCTCCCCCAAGGTACGCCACAAAGCACGGTCCTGAGCCACCTGCATCCATC
>DWHP01001579.1:0-15850 GCA_018247895.1 Parnassius honrathi | reverse complement strand
TATATATATATAGTGGTATTGTGGGTCATTCTACGATAAGAGGTAAAATGCGCGGCAACCATTACAAAATTGAATTTTATTCTGTGAGTTGTCATTTCATGCAATAAATCGCCGCATCTTAACGTATTTTATAAATAGCATTATGACTGAATGCCCAATTAAAGTACATTTTCCTGAAATTACGTATTTATGTCTGAAAAAGTCTCTACCCTGGTTTGTCTCCTTGACGTTTTTGGTGAATCATGCAGACATTACATACCTTCTTTGTTGCAAGTGCACTGTTAAAATATACTGAGCACAAATTTAAATATGTTACTTAAGTATAATAAAGGAAAAATACAATAAATACTTGTTTATTTTCAATAATTTTCACACTTTATTTCTGTTCCGCTTTTTTGTGTATCTACCACGGTGAATTTAGATTCGCTAAAATAAACAGAAATATTAGGCGACCATATTCAAAATAGCACTCAAGGACACGCATAAACGAGAAGTTGGTAACACTGAACAAACGATTCGTTAAATCACTGCCATTGTTTAATTGGCTCGACCCAATCGTGCGGTGACTATCGTAAAATTTATATAATTCACTTAATTTATTTTGCATTTATGGATTTAATTCAACAATAGTGTTTGTTGAAGAGTTACATATTGTTAATCCAAAATTAACGTAGATCTGTCAAAAAAATTAAGTTAGTGAAGAAAACGTCTCTACCCTGCCGCATTTCCCCTGGCAAGATACCCACTGACCAGTGGAGATAATGTGGGTCATTAGATGTTTGTATAAACTAATTCAGATATAGTTAACACTATCAACTTCTATATAAAAAAAAAACATTACTGTACATCTGCATATTATGGAGTATATTGTAGATATAGTTTGGATTTAGTGAATTAGTTTATGATCCGATTTTAATGATATCTTGTTTATAATATTGTTACACATGAGACCAAGCTAGATATTTATATAATGAAAAACAAAAGAATAAAATAAAACTGAAGAAGAAATTAGCACGTTTTTAACAAACAAGTGATGAATTCTCAATGTACTAGAAACACAATAAAGAAAATTTTTCTACTCTTACAAATGACGAGGGAAAACGCATTTTTAAAAAAGTGAAGGAAAATTAGTAACTAAATATAGCATAGGTACTACTGAATGAAAAAAATGATACCTTTAAAAAAATAGAAAAGGACGAAAGAAAATAAACGTAAAGTGAAAGCAAGCCACGAAATAATGAACTTGCAAAAAATTTTTACGTTCCACTGCTGGGCACAAGCTGCCTTTCACTAAGAGGGTTTTAGGACGAGGAAGTGTCTCTCGCACTGCCCCAATGCGTGTTGGTGGACTTCACATGTCTTCGATATTTTTTCCCATACATACAGATCTTCAAGTCTCCTTAATTAGTATTGATTAAAAATATTTTATTATTTGTTGAAGGTGTAATGTCTCTACCTACCTAATTGACAAATATTTTTGTCATAGACAATAAAGAAGCTCTAGTATAAGATTTAAAGAAAGACTGTAATAAAAAAGGTTTCTCTAATAAGTTAAATACAATGTTTAGTAAAAGTTAATTTTAATAATTGTTTTATTATGTTTATGTATCTCCCCTGCCAAATGTAGTTACCCTGGTTTGTTAAAAAGTCACTTAATATATGTAAATTGACTTGCCCTTACATGGATGTGTATAAAAGGCACTAAAGTCTTAAGATATGTGTTTAATTAAAAAACTACTACTTTTCTCCTTAACCACATCCTCTATGGACGCAAAACCTCTTATCGTAAAATGACTCATGTACTTCTCTAAGCAGAAAAACCCCATAACTGATTTTGACCTGATCCGGGATTCGAATTTGAGACCACATGTTCAGCAGTAGTAACACTTACACCAGTGAGACAATAGCAGCCCGAGGTCGTACAGTAAGCGGTGATTCACCCCTCGTGCCCTGGATAGCACGTATAGCCGTTAGTCGTGTACCTCTCTCCAATTGCCGTTCCTATCAGATTATGGGATTGAGAGAGTAGAGAGTGAAATTGTGTTCGCGCACACTCTCGTGCTGGATTTTGTGATAGATATTCATTCTGGAAGACATTATATATTATGTATATTAGCATCCTTCTAATGTAAAATTGCTTGCCCCTCCGGTATTTTATGCTTACATGTAAAGTATGTATATGGACGTAGTAAACACAAATGGTTATTTATTGTCACTAGCTAGTAACGAACGTGGGAGCACGCATAAATCTTAAGTGAAGGAACAATATTCCCTCTCACATAATGTTGAAAAATACTGGAGGAGCGCGCATTTTCAGCTAGGACGGACTCTACTTTTATAATCAAATTGTTTTTCAAAAATGTTTGTATTTCTTTTCAGGTCTAAAAGTCGCGGGTACAATGCCGCTTACGCAAGAAAAACGTTTGGATAGTAATTTCACTAACAACAATGATCAAAGTTATTTGCATAAGAAGTTCAAAAAAATGGCATCCACCATTTCTGTTTTTCCAACAAACGCTTCCAAATGCGAGGAAAATAGACAAAAAGAAACGAGCGCTATTGCATGTAGCACTTCAATTTCAAACGGAAGCATTGCAGCTGCACATCCTGAAATAGAGAAAATCAAAGAAAAACCAGTAAGACAGAGCAGTAACGTGGAAAACAATGTACAAATTAATTTTAATGCAGAAAACAGTAGGTTAAGAGATGTAAATAACGTTGTTCAGGTACCTGGTAAAACCAGTTTTACTGAAGAATTTTTAAATAAGACTGATAACCTTGAAAACGATTTTATCAGGGATGCTTACAGTGGAGGAACTGGGCGATATATATGCCCATATTGTAAATTATCATGTGCCAAGCCTTCAGTTCTTCAAAAACATATCAGAGCTCATACGAATGAGAGACCTTATCCTTGCATACCTTGTGGATTTGCTTTTAAAACGAAATCTAATCTATACAAACATAGAAGATCTAGAACACATGCATTACGATTGCAGGGTACTGATGTATCTGTTCCTATAAACGAAGAAGACTTATCTGGTGGGTCAGAAAGCGATACCTCTATACCTCCAACTCCTCTTTCTGATACTGGTTCAGATGCTTCTGTTATTCGAGTAGATTATTGTAGAACTAATGAAATCTCTTCACCAGAATTAACACATGACTGTCAAACGCCACCCGTAACAAGCATTTCTTTAAATGATGTAAATAAATCAAAGACAATTTATAAACCTAAATTCAGAGCAGCATTTTATCAAGGTATTGATGAAAACGATAAGACAAAAAAAACAATTTCAACTAATGCTGACTTTCTTACGGAACATATCTCTAAAATTATATCGGATAATGAGGCCATTGTTGATGTTATAGAAACACCTTTACAAAAGAAATACGGTAAAATAAAGCAAATAGCTGAGAGTAAGCAATTTATAATTGAATCAGAGATAAAACGAGATACTTCTCCGTTAAATTTAACGAAGAACAGTCCGAACTCTGATAACATATGTCGAAAAAGATCTCATTCTGAAAGTTTCTCTCAAATTGAGGACCAAAAACATCCTCTTAATCCCGAAGGTTCCATAATTAAGGATCTTCTCCTTAAAAGTAAAGCTAATGGGTTAACTACAATTTCAAGCGAATTAATAGATGGATTAGGATCTTTGTATATTTGCCCACTGTGCCAAATCATTTTCCGGAGCGTAGATAACTTAGAAACCCATAGACTTTACTACTGCAAAGGAAACATAGCCGCAAATTCAGTTTCTGTTAATAACCTTCAAAAAGAAATAAAAATAGGCAAGTCAGACAATATCTATGTAAGAAGTAATTCCATAAACGTTCGATTACCAGAAACACAATTGCATAGTCATAATATAAGCATATCTGCAAAATCACCGGCTTCTAAAAGTAAACCTGATAACCTTGTCATTTTAAAACAAGAGTCCAATGATATAGTAGCACCCTTGCCCTCGCCTGGTCCATTACTCGGTAATACAAGGCTTATTGATGCAAGAACACCAACAGAATTTAATAGAAAAACAGAAAATATTAAGATTAAGCCCAAGGAACAGAGTCCAAAAAGAAGAATGGATAATCGTTCTGATACATACAGTCCAAGGTTATTAGAAAACATTTCACCTCGCTCCGCTGATTTATACCCACAGCCTAAAATAAGATGTATGGAAACAAATACAGGAAATTTACGCACAGTTGAGGAATTATCACCGCACATAAGGCATAATTCTACTTCTCTTCAAATGTTTGGAGGTGAAGTAAAAATTGTTGATCACTTGGGTAGCACCACCACCTTACGCATAGAACCAAGTAAAAATCAATTGTCACCTATTTTAATACAGCAAAATCTTTCTCCATCGAAATTTGGTTCTGAATTTGAGGCAAGCAGTGTAGTAGTGCGATCTGGACTGCACTCAGGGGGAACAATTGTGCATAATCCACCAACACCAAAAGAACTTATAGCTACGTCGCAACCACAAACTACAAGGATGCCAATATCGACAACTGATATAGAAAATTCAAATTTACTTAACATGCACGATATGTCGCATTTTCCTTTCCCACCTTTAAGTGCCATAACAGCATACAATCCATTAACATTACCTCCTCTTAGTCCATCTTCTTCACCAAACGGAGCTACCACAATTTTACATGGCGGTAAACTTATACCACACGTACCGGGAATGCCAGGGCCGAATACAGCACCTGCCTTTATTGGAAACAGCACGGCTCCGCATAAGCTTACAAACAACGATATACCTAATCCTATTTTTCTTGCTGAAAACATTCAGGACTGCTTACCAATTGCCAATAAAGGAAAAGGAGCGATAGTATCAAACTATGAACAACCACTAAACGATAGAAATTCCGGTCCCAGGTCCGTTGTCTTAGAAATAGATAAATATAATCAGAGTCACGACTCTTATAAGGCCGAAACATCACACTATGCAACTAACATACCTATAATAAAGGTAAAAAATACAGATGACACGAGTATTACAACAGTAGCTAAAACTTATTCCTCTAACGTTGTAAGACTTGTAACCGCAAGGCCAGACTTGGCGTTTAAAAGAAGTTCTGACGGAATGTCGAAAACACCAGTTTTAAAAGAAAATACGAATTATCCCCAACACAAGCTGCGAAACAAAGATTTAGTTTCCCAACCCTCAATTAAAACGATTGAGTTAAAATCTGAAAACGAAATAAGAAATTTTAATTTCGAAAATCTTATTACGAAAGCTGAGATATATAACAAACAAATACAAAGTTCTTCTGAAGTACAGAAAAATACGAATGCTCAAGAAACAATTGTTACTTCTGTCCAGAATGAGAGATCAGAGACATTTTATTTCCAGAAAAACTCAGCAGCACGCCCTGCTGCTGAAGACAGGAAACCAAAATTTTTGAGGCCATCTACCTTACCACTTAAACCTGGCACATTCACACCAAAAAGACATCATGGTATTACACCCAATGCAAATACAATGCCTTTGGTGTCTCCAGAAACTCCTCGCCCGGCTAAAGCTTACGGACAATTATATTTAAATGGAAACGCGTATACGTATTTGGGATTAAAATGTTCAACTAAAGCTTTTTACTGCACTATTAACCGCCCTCAGCCGACGTATGTGCCAAATCAGCACTTCCTATCAATGTACAGCAACTGGCAGGTAATTATACGTTATTTATTACTTGATACGCTGCGATATTGTCAATGGTAGATTGGTAAATTCATGCATATGTTTACAGTTATTATCTGAACTGACGCCAGACCCGCTGGGTTTGTCAGCATCGTCCGCAATGTCTTTGTATGACTCACGCCATAGACCGCAAAATGTAACCGTAGCTGTGATTAAGCAGGATCTCATATTGACTCATTCGTCGCAATGGAATAAAAATTGTAAAGATAGTCAACAGGTGCCTATTTTATTTATAATCGTAAATTCGTATTTTACTTGCCACACTTGATAACATTTTAATTTAAAGTACATATTTAAATAAATAAAAAAGCTGACTCCTTGTCACCTTTTTAAAAATGCTTTGAGAATATAACCGCGTTATACAACTTTTCTCAATTTCACATTTTCTTTTTACAGGTTATTACGTCAATTGATAGTAAAAGAACAGAAGAATCAAAACAACAATCTTCCGACACGACAGTCACTCCCAAAAAAGAATTAACAGGAGGTTTTGAAAGTAACGAAGAGTATACATATGTCCGTGGTCGCGGCAGAGGTCGCTACGTATGTTCGGAATGTGGAATTCGCTGCAAAAAGCCGTCGATGTTAAAGAAACATATTCGAACGCATACCGACGTTCGACCTTACACATGTACTCATTGTGCATTTAGGTAACAGTAAGAATATATTAATTGTGAACTATTATAAAACGTAACTATCAATTTTCTTATTGCATATATTTATTATTTTAGTTTCAAAACCAAGGGAAATTTGACAAAACACATGAAAAGTAAAGCACATTATAAAAAGTGTTGTGAATTAGGAATAAATCCAAATGAAGAGAATGAGGAAGGTTCAGAGATGACACATTGTTCAGGAGAAACAGATGACGAAACAGATTCGGAGGGTGATGAGGGAAATGAAGGCGAAACGGAATCAAGTGGTAAGAATTTCTGTCAGTATTGTAAGAAAATGATCAGGGGGCATGGTTGTATTTTATTCCAGTGGAAAGGAAATTGCTGCACAGACACGGGGAGATGAGTAATTACGACCATAATATTTAGATATTTTTAAAGTAATATTTTATTAAATGAAGCTTTGATGTGTAATAGGTTAGGAAATAAAAGAAGTAACTGTATCGGCGGCCAACGAGCTGCTCGCTTTGCTGACGATCATATACCGCAATCGTTTGGTTCGAGGATTATTGTGATTTGTTTTAGGAATGATGTATATATTATTATATTGGAATGTGTCAAAATATTTTTTATATATGCTATGCGTCGAGAACCTGTGACTTGAATTGAAAACGGGTTAAAAAGGAGTGTCAGCGTACCAAAAACCAATAATTATGTATGTTAATGTTTAAAATTAATATGCATAATCATTGCCCAGCCTAATCTTAATTTATTAGGTATTAATTAACAGTTTAAGTTTTTATATGGATTATAGTATATTAGTAAACGGGACAACATTTGTCAGCAAATCAGTACATAAAAGTGTCCAGCATTTCAATTCAGACGCGGCAAATGTAGCTTCAGGCCCCACCAATTGCTAATTATATTTTGTGCTCTCGTTTCAACATGTTGCTAAGGAGGTGTCTTATTCCAAGTGGTGCCATCTTTACTATAATCATGTTAACCTCAGAACATATTATGAAACTCATACCTCTGCTGCAGAAGTGGAAGACTGTCAGACTGTATATTACTTTGAATTGTATATAGTTGGGTAATGTCATCATCGTTATTTGAATCAGGGGCTTCGTTTCTATGGGTTGACTATTCTCACTGACAGTCGTCTTATTCAGCGGAATCCTCAATATATCTTCTCGGCGTTACATTTTTACCGGATTTATCAAGTGCTGATAATATACGTTGTCGTTCACTTTTCTCTAACCTTCCCTAGATCTTCCAAGAAAATAGTTAATCAAATACCTAACAAAAAAATTATCATGAAGCACAAAACCCTGAAAAATAACACCAAAAGCAATGACAACATCAAAATCATATAATGTAAAAATGACCTGAAATTGTTACATTGATAGAACACAGGGATGGGTTATAATCACATTATTTTAGAATTACGCTCCCTTAAGCGCAGACGCCGTTAAACTAATTCCTTGTTTACAATGCTTAGAGCAGTAAATAATTGCAACTACTGAACAGAACGGCACCGTAGCGAGTGTAGTCACAAAAGTAGAAGTAAATTAAATGATATCGGGTCCTTTGACCCAACCCCCATGACGTAAATCATTTATATTCTCCCGATTTTGTTACATGTGTTTTCCAAAATATTTATTTAAAAATGACGTTCATGAATAAATTTTTGTATAATTAGTTGAAAAAAATTGGAAAATTGAGAATAGTTATCATTTAAGCCTTGAACGAAATAAATATGATATATTATTAATAGTAGTTTTTTTGTGTCCAATTTTACAGATACGGAGATATACAAATCGCGTTTGCCAGAACATGAAGCTGCTCATTGTTTACTTTCGTTAGGAGGTTGTTGTCCGGCGACATCGGCAACTCCCGGACTGATAACAAGTGCTCGACCTTCCACTTACCCATACACTCCTGTGGGAATTGATAGTGTCACATTAGACCCAAATCCCGAAAAAAATCATCTAGTTAGAAATAATTCGGTAGACTCAGCAGTGGATAACGATAATGAACCCATGGATCTAAGCCGAAGTGATGGGAAAGCTGCAAATATACCAGAAATTCCTACGGCGAAAGAGTCAAGTGTTCTCGCTTCATTAGCATCAAATACGGCAAAATTACCACAACATAATAGTCAGTGGTCGAATGGGGAACCCATGTTACATACATATTTAACAGAACGTGCTTTACTAGATTCAAAGATAAAGCAAAGTCAACTATCATCCAACTTAAGTAAATTAAAAAAAATTGACATAGAAAAAACTACGTTCATTAAATCGGATGAAGCACTAGACAGTAAGAATGTGCTCACCACAACTACTATCAGCATTACGCCACCGATTACATCATCTCAAGTAAACATATCAAAAGTGCCCGTTGTTAGTGGAAATAATAATGTTGTGAAAACATCGACAGATTCTAAGGATGATAGTATAGCAGGTAGTGATATATCTCGTTCTATTGGTTTTAGCGTAGAGCCTAAACGGGCCCGAACTCCGAATAATAATTCCGAGAATGCTAAACACGTAGTCTCGGAGTACCTAAAACATGCACGAATCAATCTCATTAAAACGCGTGAAGATTCTTACCAAAATCAAACCGATAACTCCAGTGACGAGAGCAATAGCGGGAAAGGTAATATGGAAGAAAAAACTAAATCTGACGATCTTAATATTTCCGAAACTGAATCGTTAAAAATGCCTTCTTTAGAACACGAACCTGTAGCCCGAAAAGTTGTAATTGGCGTTGGAGGAGTAGCGTTTAAGGTGACAAAAGGAAAAGAATTTGAAGGGTCATCATATTCACCGGGAAGGTTAATGGAAGATGGACGTAGAGTGTGTGATTTTTGTAACAAAACATTTACTAAACCTTCCCAGTTACGACTGCACTTAAACATACATTATATGGAGAGACCTTTTCGGTGTAGTGTTTGTGCTGTTAGTTTTAGGACGAGAGGTCATCTCCAAAAGCATGAACGTTCCGGTTCTCATCATAATAAAGTTTCTATGACCTCTACTTTCGGAGCAGCAACATCATTCAACCCTCGCCCGTTTCGCTGTTCTGACTGCAACATAGCTTTTAGAATTCACGGCCATCTAGCTAAGCATCTAAGGAGTAAAATGCATGTTATGAGGTTGGAATGTTTGTTTAAATTACCGTTCGGTACCTTTACGGAAATAGAACGTGCCGGTGTCAGTTTAACAGACATTGACACAACAGATTGTGCAAGTTCTTTAGCCAGTTTACAGTCACTTGCTCGAAAACTGCACGAGAAAGATCCTACGAAATTAGAATATCGAGAGCCTAGCAACGCTGTAGTGGTGCCTCCTGCTGGCAGGGAATCTTCTGAAGACGAAGACGCTACTGTATTAGAAAATATTTGTGAAAATGATAAGGATAGTGAAATGAAAATTATAGAACATAGTAATGGTCAAGACATTGAAACAAGAATTAATTATAGTGCCACAGATAAATAGTGCCAAAATTATGATAAGTAGGAGTTATATTGTGCAATTTTGTTTTTCTGTAGTTGTTGATTAAAAGTGATGTGTAATTAGTAATTATTCATACTGGGGTTTGACTCAGAATGTGTGAAAACAAATTGATGCGCTTTAATTATATACATATTTGTATCTTTATTTCAATACTACTGTGAAAATGTATGTCTTGTAAATATCACAAATTTAAGTAGTTTTAATATTGTTATATTTGCTTCCATCATAAGGCTTACGTATCATGATTGTTATGGTTAGGTCTAACTAATGAGGGGTTATTTAATTTGTTGAATTTTCATTACAATTCATAAAAACGTGGATAATAGTTTCCATTCAAACATGTCGAAAATATAACAGTAACATTTTGTGGTCCATATTTGTAAAATACGCTTGAAATATCAATCAAACATATTACAAATTCTTTAAACGTAGTAAAATCTTAATAGATACCATAACTCTTTTGTATGTATTTTTATAAAATATATACAGTATTTACAACTAAAATTTACTTCCAATATCCTTTATCTTTAAATAAAACAATTGGCATATCAACTTCCATAAAAAATTATATAAACATTAAATCCTTGAAGAGTCTTCCATATCGAAAATAGTTCTTGTGCTAGATGTTTGTTTTATAGTTGCTCTTCATTTGGGTGAATATTTGACTAGTGTTAAGTCCTGACCTAGTTCATAGTGTAAATATTAGATAAGTTATTTACCTTTATAATATTGCATTGTCAAGTTTGTCATTAGCCTTATTATTAACCGTAATTTCAGGCGGCCTAAATGGTTAATAACCAAAGGTTCATTCATGAAGTCCGAATACAAGCTAAGTTGTGCATATGCATAAACATATTGTAGTTTATGATTTGTAAATGATAAGTAGCCAGTAAATTTTATACGATATATATCTTTTTAAAGTTATTTTTGTTTATTCGGATATGGTTATATTTGTAACATACGACAATGAAAATTTTTAATTGTAATATATTAGGATAACCTACTAAGGTAAAACAATATTATTTATTGAGGTTAAAAATGGGATGCGCTAAAAGTTTGTAATATTAAATACATGTTAAAGTAATTCTGTACACTGCAACTTGGAGCGTTTTGTTTGTTTTTGGGAGGAGGGATAGAATCATGGGGTTTGCCGGTATGTGTACTTGCAAGGATATGTTACGCTTATACTCTTCCTAGCTTTCCACAAACGGAATCAATTCAAGTTACGCGTCGCACCAACTGAAATGATAATATTTATTTGTCCCAACTGTGATGAACGTTTTGTAACCGATTATAATGTAGTTAGAACTTGTTTATTTTCTGATCTGTTATAAAAAAAACATGTTTAAAAAATTTGGGTTTCGGCGGCCAACGAGCTGCTCGCTTTGCTGACGATCATATACCGCAATCGTTTGGTTCGAGGATTATTGTGATTTGTTTTAGGAATGATGTATATATTATTATATTGGAATGTGTCAAAATATTTTTTATATATGCTATGCGTCGAGAACCTGTGACTTGAATTGAAAACGGGTTAAAAAGGAGTGTCAGCGTAACAAAAATCTGTGTGTTTCGAGGTAGTACTTCTGCTTCCTATAAAGCACTGAAACTTAAATGAGCTATCGGTACGAGCTTAATAACTCGATCTAAGAGTTATATTGCTGAACTATTGCCGTTTTATTACGATAACTTCAAGGGCAACTTTATTTTTTTATTACGACGCCCTTATAACCCATAAAGATAAATATACAATAAAAATAGTTTTATTAATATACTCGTGCCAAAATTTGCACAATGCAATACTTGGTGCCTATTTGTCTGCCTCAATCATTTTTCACATAACAAACGTAAGATGACTGATTAAAAAATTCCAACTCTATGGGAATGCTTATCGAAGGTGAAGGTAGAAGTAATTTTTTTTAGAGATCATGTTCTGGGGGTTCAATTAAACCCTCCACTTAAAAATGTTGTGAAACAATATTTTGTTTCATAGCTAATTTAAATATTGTTTTCATTATGTTTGGGAAAAATGATTTCAAATTACTACCCTCCACCGTATTTTGGGAAAGTAGAAAATACACGAATATCCTTCAGAATTGCGTTAAGTTTTTCAAATAAATTCGTGATATCATGATAGCTGTAGAAAAAAAAGTTGTGGTGCAGCTGAAAGAAATCGGAGTGTAGTGCCCGTAGTGTCGTATTAGAATCCACCACCACGTGTCGCTCCGCGACGGTCGTAAGAGGCGAAGACGGGAAGTAAAAACTCAAAATAATAAAAAAAACTGCTTTTTCTAGCCTGCAATCTAAGCGTGGTAACTTTTGAAAATATCCGCCCTTTGAGGACTATATTTCAGCCGTGGACTGCAGTGAATCAATTATTTGCATGAATCTATTACCTACGCCTATGTTATTTATATGAACCGAGATTTGTTTATAAGTCAAGGGATTTTAAAGAAAGCTGTATATTTATAGTTTTGGTGCCGCTTTTATAATTCCAGAAATAAGTTATTCCAAAATATTAATATGTTAATAGTTGTTCCTTAACATGCGTATTATTGTAAATTATACTCATTTTAAAATTTCAGCTGCTACATTAATAATATCAGGTCTTACAAATCCGAATTTGAAAATTTACTGTATTCATATTGCATTTTTATTCCGAAGAAAGATTGAGGAAAAATATAACAAGAACTTGTCAAATATTTACCCATTTATTGTTTATAACATTATGGATGGATATTTTATAACAATAAGATTGAAATAAACGTAAAATCCTATTTCTTGTGTGTATTATTCTGCTGGATCATCGTGCATCAAAAACAACCACTGAAATGGGAGTTAAGGAAATTTTCATTTGAAATACATATAACATATACGGTAATATAACACATCAACACAATCTAGGGATAATTTATATTTCATGAAATATCTAAAAATCCATGAAGAATTTTCTGATATAGAAAATGGAAGAATAATAGGTTATTTTAACTATTTAAATTAAAAACATTTCGTTTTTTTCTTCTTTTAAATAAAAATGTTAACGCCGTAGAAAATTAGTATGATAAATATTTAAAAAAAACTTAGTTTCTTCCTATAAATGAATAAATGTTAGTTAAAATTGAAAAAATCCTATAAAATCTAATTATTAATAATAAGTCTTGCCATCTCTTACATTAATTACATATAGACATCGATTGTTCAAACTTAAAATGAAATCGTCAATGTCTTGCTGCGGTATGAGGTCCCATCTTCTTTGCAAGTGTTTGTAAAGTTGTTCCGTCGTCAAATTTGCCGGGAAATCTCTCAAAGCTTTTCGTTGTAACATGTCCCAGGCACGGTCGATAGTCGAAAGATTGTGCAGGCCAATGCAAAAATTGAATATCGTGTTTTCGGAGAGTGGCCGACATCAGCGGCGCCGTATGGGAAGGAGCGTTTTCGTGCATGAGTAGAAATTCCTTTTTGAATTCTGTGTGAGACAATAACAGGCTCTACCACCTCGTTGTATTTCTGTGCAGTAGTGCTGCCTTGGATGCAAACGAGCTGGGTTCGTCCGCCAAGACGAATTTGGAAACTAAAAAGATTTTAAACTATAAAGTCGTAAATAATTTAGGATTAAGGTATCCATAGATTCTGTTGATGTGTTTATATAACAAAAACACAGATGACGGTGTGCCACTTTTCTTACGCCAGACACAAAATACGAGAGTGAAGAAGTAAGTATTTGAAGTCTGGTACTACTATTGTTGGCAATTCGTCCGCCAAGCGTCGCAGTTATAGCATAGGTCACACGGTCTAGACGGTAGAGGCTGATATATATCACCTAACGCAAATTTGTTTCCAGACTAAAAACTAACTTATTGTGCAGGGGTGAAAAGGCATTTACATTTTAATACTTAATTATAAATATAATAGACCACAGTATTTATTTACCATCGGGTTCCACCCGTAGCAGCGCCATGCTGCAGGTATATTAATAGTAACAGCTTCGTTGGTCTAGTGGTCGTAAACGCGATTGCTGGTCATGAGGTCTCGCTTTCGCGGGCCAAAATCAGTTATTGGGTTTTCGTCAAGAAATTTTCAGCAGCAGCCCGGAGTTCGGAAGTTGGCTGGTTGGTAAGGCTGTTGGTCCTGCACCCGGATATCTGTCCAGCCGTGTCGAATTACCGTCCATCGGACTGTGAGAGTGAGAGAATAGAGGACTGTGCTTGCGCATGCACTTGGGCACTATAATGTTCTGCGCGGATGGCTAGTCCCCGTTGAGACAGGCCACCATGATAGAAATTCAGCTTGGAGGACATTATTATTATAATATTATAGTTATAGCACGAATGAGTCAGCTCAACCTGGGAAGGACCACGCTCCCACAGAATACCAGCGTAAAATAGCAACTTAATGCTAAGTGAATCATGATTTCGTCGCGTTGCACAGACAAGTATTATGATGCCGCAAAATTATACGCGATCATGTAATACGTCGTGATAGCGTATCTGATGTCCCATTCCGTATATAACATCGTATCGGATACACGTATTATTTTTTTAGTCAAGAAGTTCGCACTATCAGCCCGGAGTCAGGGTATTGGTGGTGTTTCACACCCCTAGGACGCTGTGACCGAAATTCGGTATGGGTAACATTATCTACGACTACGATTAGATACGATTCGCCTGATCAAGCTATGCCAAGATAATCAAATATGAACTTGGCCTAGTGTTTACCTTGGTTGGTGTCGATTATGTCCGATTTTTATATATGTTATTAAAAATGAAGGTAGTAATATAAAATACAATTAAATGTAAAATACCATCTAAAAAGTCTGAAACGCAGAGAACTAAGGATGATATTTATAGATTGCTCAAAAACATACAGATCTGAAACTTTTTAAAATATCATCACACGCAAAATACACGCTTTAGATGTGGAATTGCCGAAAATAGTCTGTTGCCAAATTGCCAAATTAATGATAGAAGAAACTGTGTCCGATTTTTAAAACTATATTGGTACAGTGGTTTCGGTGATAAACTTGAATTTATTTGTTTAAAACGGTTTTATGTTATAAAATAATGAAAAGGATACATCTTTTTGTTCTCTTCTTGTACATTATACGGTATCCACACTCTCTGCATCGTATGGGATCTCTTGGTTTAATTTCGTTCTCTCTGTGGCATTCTGAAATAATATAAAATACCATAAGAATAAAACACGGTGAAGTAATAGAGTAATTGTGGACAAATCTACAAGACCGTATTTGGACTATTGCTCACAATCAACATCCCACAAACATCATCATGAATTATGAGCCTCATCCATTATGAGCCCCTCCCAAAGAAGGAGGATTAACTGTTATTATTAGACCATTATCGTTAATACAATTGGCAGACTCATCGGTCGTAATACCCGACCTTTTGCACCTTTAACGCTCCTTCCTATCGCCGATCTTTATAAACCTGGCATTTCATGATAGCACAATTTAGGCTGCAACATATACATGCAGCTTAGATTGTTTTTTATGGGTAGTGTATTTATTTCACTTTATACATATTATAAAGGACTTTTGCCCCTTTCTTAAAATAAGTACTTACCTTTTAATGCATATTTCTGACGGAAGAGCACTAGCACTAGTGTTAGAAAAGATTTTTGTGAAGCTGAACCATAATTATCTCAAAAATTATTTATTTTGACAAATATTGTATTCGATATATTTAGTGTTTTATTGTTTTGTAAACTTTATGTTTACAAATCAGTAAAATATTAAACGTTTACACCTTTATAATTAAAAAAAGGTTCAAAAATTATTGAAATCATGCTTTTATTGGCACCTACACTGACAAAGTTATAAAAAGTATAGGGTTGGCATGACATGTTGTAATAGTATATACTTATTCATACATATATTTTTTTAAAAATCCATTATTTTTTTAAATAAAATATATAGAATAGAATACTTAATTGATTATTTACCTATACATTTAATAGTAAAATGTATGCAAAAGGACAATAAATG
>DWHP01001578.1:0-15853 GCA_018247895.1 Parnassius honrathi | reverse complement strand
GGGGATCGAACCCGGGTTACTCGCGTTCTGTTATATTTACGGCGAGCGTTAACCATCTGAGCTACCACGGCTCATCTGAACTGAACATCAATTAAAACTTAAATCACACTAATAATTAATCACATTTAACACTTTAGTTCACTTTATTTTGCTCCGAAAGCTTCGTTCGCATAGCCAACTCAATATTCACTCGAGTCGCGGTTTGTACCGGCTTTATATAGGGTCTTTTCCACCGAAACATCTAGAATACTCCAGCAAATACCGGTCCCGACCGACTAGGTGTAGAAAGTTCGAGTGTGGTGTTTTCTAGAAAGCTTAATTCCTCTATTTGATAATAAATGGCACTAGTGCCATGTACCCGACATCAACTGCGGTGTGCAACACTGCCCCCTCCTAAGACATGCTCGTCCCGGGCGTTATCGGCCCCATAATAACGCGCCAGTCGGTCCACATGGGCGATCTTAGGAGTACTTCTTACATCTCCCATGGTGCACCAACATTGCACAATTTAAATGCACCTCTACTACGAGTCTGAGGTCCCTTCATAGCCGCACAACTTGTACATTTGCGACACCAATCCTTGACATCGTCACGATAATGGACCCAGTAAAACCGTTCTCGGATCTCCAGTAGAGTTCGTTTAACTCCCAGATAGACTCCTGAACAACATTATGGTACAGCTGTAGAACATCCGGCACTTTAGCTTTAGGAACAACCATTTGCAAACGACAGCTGTCTCCCCGATCATTTTACCATTTACGGCACATCCTGAAGCAGCACGCTGTCCCATTGGCCCCAATAGCTTTTAGTGGTGGAACTTATCGCTGAGACGTTGCTCCACTTGGCCTTGGGAGCACACGCCTTCATCCATTCCACAATCGGCATGATGTCCGGATCTCCCTGCTGTGCATGTTGTAAGCTATCCTTACACTCGTTGCTGAGGTGGTCTGTCCTGACCATCCTTACAGTTACCACTTCCTTCTCCTCTTGTCTAGTTTAATGCTTGCAATCTTCAGGACAAGCTCTTCTTGACAGTGCATCTGCATTGCAATGAGATTTCCCGCTTCGATGTTCGATTACAAAGTCGTATTCCTGCTGCTGCTGGGCGGTGCTGTTAGCCGCACTACCCTTTCGAGATCGATCACCTTCCCTTTTTACGGATCGCTTAGGGCAGCTGGGTCGAAGATGGCCCCTTTCACCACAGCCATAGCACCTAGCGCTGTATCCATTATTGCCGTCGCGAACTGTAGCTGCTGCGACCTTCCTGACGCGATGGGAACGATGATCCTGCCGCACGGCTTCCACCTTCAGTGCATGGGCCAAAGTGTCCTTAAGCGTCTCGTGTTGCCCGAGCCTCACAGCAGCTATAACTTCAAGGTCGCGGATGCCGTCGATGAATGTCTGCACCAGGTTCCCTTCATTGAGCGCAGGTAGAGACCGGTATGCTTTTCGCACCAGCTTCTCCACCTCAAGAGCCCACTGCTGCAGGTTTTCGTTATAGCGTTGCACGCGATCTTTAAGCTGCGCAGTGAGGACGTGTTCCAGGTGAGCGTTGCCATATCTCGCCTACAATGTCTCAAGGAGCTGCTCATAAGTCACTTCCTCACCAAGAGCTTCCAGACCGGTTAAAGCCTGGTCGCGCAGGCCTAGTGTGAGAGCGGTCATGGCCTGACTTTTATTCCAGCCGTTTGCCTTTATAACAGCTTCGAACTGGATTTTGTAAGCTGACCAGGAAGAAGTCCCGTCGAACGGTGGCACTTTGAACCCGCGTGGCGAAGGTGTAGTAGCTACTACGGGAGCTGTAATTCCATCCCCAAGTTTGAGGTCGTCCAGCGTTTTCTTAACGTCAGCCATCACGTTGCCAACCCGATTGTTCACTTGGTCGATTCGGGTTTCAGCTACCTCGATTCGGGTTTCAGCTTCCGACGGGCGGTTGTCATGTTGAGCATCCCTATCCTTCACCTCCCTTATCTCTTTTCCAAAGGTAGCGTGAAGGTCCTTCATGAGGAGCATCTGCTATTCCAACCGACGGGCCTGTTCCTCTTGTTCGCCCCGCAGCTGCTCTTCCAATCGACGGGCCTGTTCCTCCTGTCCGCGCTGCAGCTGCTCTTCCAGCCGACGGACCTGTTCCTACTGTCGGCGGACCTGTTCCTCCTTTCGGCGGGCCTGCTCCTGCAGTATCACCATCAGAGCATCTACGTCAGGTGCTACGGACGTAGGAGCTGACGGAACTCCGACGTCTGCGGCGTTACACCACCAAATCGTCTCTGGTCCGTCTCCTGCTGGCGTTGACTTCGGATACGGACACCCTCCGTGTCGTTCTTCGGTAAAATCGGCATGATTTTATGCCACTTCTGACACCAATTGTTACGAGCTTAAGGTTTGTGACAATAAAAACTGCCGATTGAATTACCAAAATTAACCCTTTAATCACCGAACACCAATTGAAACTCAAAAGACACTAATAATTAATCACACTGATCACTTTAGCTCACTTTATTTCGCTCTGAAGCTTCGCTTGTATCGCCAAATTCAATACTGCCCGATCACGACTCTCGGCGGCTTTAAATAGCCCTTTTCAGCCGAAACATCTAGAATGTTCCAGCTAATAGCGATCCCGACCGACTAAGTGCAGAATGTTCGAGTGTGGTCTTTTCTAGAAAGCTTAATTCTTTTATTTGTCACTAGATGGCGCTGTTGAGCGAGTTCTAGAAATATCTTGACACTCCCATTTCTGATACTTGATATTAGATGGCGCTAGTGCCATCAACTTTGGCGCGTAACAATACCAATCCCCTTTGGCTACGTTCGTTCATTGGTACATCAATACTTCTATAATTTACACGCTCAGCTTTGGAAAAATTTAGTAGACTGTAGACAAGCTAGGGAGGCCCTGCCTGATATAAACAGTCATCTAACCAAGGTTCTAATGAGACTAAACATGCCACAGATGAGGATAGTAACAAGTGCTATCATAGGATATGGCTCTTTTAACAAACATTTGTTTACCATAGGTGTTACCGATAGCCTCCTGTGCAGGGCATGCATGAGAGAGGAAGAAACGGCGGGTCACGTGTTGTTGACATATCCAGAAGTCGCTTCATACAGGGCTAAACATCTCGGCGCGCCGGGATCGCTCCCCGAAGTTGCTTGCAACATCAAAGTGCTGTTGAACTTCTTCGGTGAAACATGGCTCGAATAACCACATTATTCTTGCCCACACGCAAAATACGCGCTTCGACGTGGAGTTGCGAAAAACAGCCCGTCGTAAACTAATTAACTAACTACTCCTTTACTCTTATAGTCCGATGGAGCGATAATCCGAGACGACGGGATAGGGATCTGGCGCAGAACCAACGGCTTTGCGTGCTTCCGGAGGCACGGTGGTGAAACCCCGCCAACTTCAATAAGTTCGAAATCAATATTCCGGGCAGCTACTGAGAATTTTGTGACAGAAAAACCCAATAATTGATTCTTGGCCCGACTCGGGTTTCGAGCCCGGGACCACATGATCGGCAATTGAATTTAAAACCGTTAGACCAAGAAGGCAGTCAAAAGTGTTAAATCTATAATAATTTTAAAGGTCCCGCTTTGTGGAAAAAAAATGGTCACTTTACTCATACCTAAAACAAATTTTTTACTTATCAGTTTGTATTATAAACATACTTTGTACCTACATGTAGTACAGGTAATAACTTGCTACTAGCTCACAGTTTGGGTGGATACTAGGACTAAGGAAGGCATCCAAACCGGTTTGGATGATGGATGAATGTGTCAATCGTGACCACCATAATTCACTGAGAAAAATCTTTAACTTTCATAATGAATTAAAAAAATGTGAATTCGTAGTTTTAATGCAAAAAAATTGATTTTGAAAAATCTGCTTTTGGCACCCACGTTCGCCCTTTTAAATTAATTTACAGAAAATAGTCTTTTAAGTCAGTTAACATATCAGTTTTTAATAATGTAGTTTGAACTTTGAATTTTTGATCCTGTCCTTAATATCTATAGATATAAGAATGTTAATATCACACAATCAGTGATCGCTTCATTTGTTTTCCCGGTTCCGGTTTTTTTCGTGAATTTATGTGGGCGCAGCATACACGACCCGGTTTAACCTTGACGTGCACACACTCACGATACTAGGTCAAGTTGCCAACATGCACGAAGTAGTCTTTTTTGTTATTTTACTCGCACGCGTTCTTTCTTCGCGCAACAACGTTAATCAGTAAAAGGAAACTTTTTGAAATGTGGCTTTCACAAACCGGATCGGCGTCGTTCGCAATGCGTATGGCAGAATTAGTCGTTACTGTCGTCGTTACGTTATTAGTCGTAACATTGTCTTATTATTACGATTATTTATTATACGGTCGTTACTCAGCAGCAAAAGCATTCATTTTTCTATTATAATCTACTTGAATGCACTACATTAGAATCCCCTGATCCAGTGGCCTAGTTTTTGCCATTGAAGCTTATAAAACATGATATAAAGAACATCTCCTGAAAGCTACCACGTGGTGGGGTGGGTGTAATAAGGCTGTAAGAGATTCTAATTTATCCTGAAGATGGCTCTTTCTATCTTACTCACACTCATCCAAGATTTTCTAATGCTTAATATGATAAGATCCAAGAAAGATTTGAATTGTGTGCAGTAGAAACCAATTCGAATGTCTTTGACTAGAACTATCTGCGCAATAATTAGACATGACATTATTATATTTATGTCGAATGGTTGCTATCGAGATATTGAATCGGCAACATAGTAGAGTGCATTTTCAATAGTTGTAATACTACTACTACCTACCTACCTCATTATTATAGGTCTATAGTCTATACCATTGTGTCTTCGATTATATAGACAGGTAAATAATCAAAGCATTGATCTCAATGGTCTATACTCTGTACGTACGCTGTAGTCAAGGCTACTTGCAAAGAAGTGTGGGTGTATAACACAATCATCTGAGATACATCGATACGTACTGAGAGATAATTATAGTTACTTAATACCTTAATTAGGTACCTACCAAGTTGAAACTTTACTTAGGTACCTACCTCCTCTTTCTACCTCTTATTATATTACAATAAAAGTTTAGTTTCTTATTAAACTGTTGCTACTAATGCTGGCAAGTTGTGCTGTACAATTAAACGTCGCTTTAAGTTTATGCTCTTATAATCTAGATGGGTTTTATAGGCAAATAGCAAGTTGTATACAGGATCTAGGTATATAGCACAAATATGCGTATTTTAACTAGTTTCGGATTTGAAGTTGAAGTTGGAGCGTCCGTAGCTGCGTAACGGTGTGAATTTGGATCGATATAGCGACGTTGCCGCTCCGCGCTGGCCGGCCACTTGCCTGCCCGACGCCGCGCCGTGCGAGCCCGCACCTCACTGCCGTACTAATTTTTACCCTTTGTTGCCAATCAATTATTATTGGAGTACAGAGGAGACACCTGCTAAGTGCTAACGACATTATCGTTCCATTTCCGTTTACTTAAACCCCATTTTCCATGCGATTGTAGTTATAAAAGTAATTATTTGAAAAAAAATTAAACATTAAATATAAATAGTGGGTAGATATTAAAGAGGTGCATAAATAACTACCAAAACATTCTGTAAATGCCAATCACATCTGTGTTACGCGAGGCACCCTTCTAGCCTTCTACCTTCGATTTGACTGGTTTGAGAGGATCTGACTAGGTGGTAGGTACTGTTGGCGAACAGAAAGAAAGGAGAATGATTTGTAAGTAAATTCATTTCGAGAGGTTGAGCATAGTTTCAGCGTAATTGGTCAAATAACGTGAAGGATGTCCGAAGAAATAGTTTTTAATTTGTAGAGTACCGGTACCTGTTTTTGCTACGAACTAGGCATTCTGTTAGTCCTCAGGCCCAGTGCTTGATTCAGAGTTCCGATAGTATCGGGTTAACTATGAATATGAGTATATATACTCTCGAAGACCTATTACCGAGAAATATTAGTACGGCCGGTGTAAAACACATCACCAGTGTTACAACCAGTAACAGCAGCCTTGTGGAACACTTTTTTTCGCGATTGCACGGTAACAACAGCGATTCAACTCAATTACCTCACTGCATTACCTCTATGTCGGAGGTCCGTATCACCAACAAGGAGGTTCTTAAAACCTTGCGAAGACATGAACAAAGCTAGTGGATCTGATGATATAACAGTTATTATTCTAAAGATCTGTGCACTTGAGTTGTCTCCTGTGTTATCGCGCTTGTTCCGCCTCTCATTCGGGACTGAAATTTTGGAAGCTAGCTAATATGCAGCTTGTGCCTAAAAACGGCCGCTGTGCCGATTTGAATTACCTCCATACTTGAACGCCAACCTAATGGTATTCCTAAAGCAGAATGATCTCCTCTGTGACCGCCAGTACGGGTTTAGCCGAAATCGATCAACTAGGGACTTTTGAGCGAACCTATGCCACACACATATGGGGCGAAGCACTCGAGAACAGTGGGGAAGTACTTGCTGTTTCCCTTGATGTCTCGAAGGTCTTTGACAGGGTTTGACATGCTAGCTTTTTCGGCAAGCTTCCAGCGTACGACTTATCCCCTGGCCTGATTGTCTGGGTGAAAGCCTTCTTGAGTAAAGGATCTTTCCGAGTCGTCATCGATGGCTGTTCGTTTAGTCCTATCGCGTCAAACTCCGGAGTTCCGTAGGTGTTCGATCTCTCCGCAACTCTCTTCCTGCTACATATTAAAGATCTGATTATTTCCAGTGTCTTTAGGTATGCAGGGATTCTAGACATGGGACGAGTACTCGGTTTGGATTCGGTACTCGGCGGATTCGGCCTTTTTTTTTAGGGTTCGGCCGAGCACCGAGTATTAACAGCCGAGTACCGAGTACTCGGCGTTAATTATATTCCAGAGAAAGAGAAAGACAAAAAGCCAGTTTTTATCATTATTATTATATTAGACTCATTTAAACATCAGGAATATGAGAAACAGTAGAAATATTGAAAACGTACATCTCATCATCATCTCTAATAGAAATTATTATTACTCACATTTACAATTTAAGAGAGCAAGATTGTGATGCAAAAACACCAGTTTTTGGTCCTATTTGGGTTTAGTTCGCTCCGTTTTGCTTCTTAAACTAAAAGTATCGAGTAAGTACTTATATTTACTCGTATCATTTCATCCCTAACTCTGTGTAAGGGAAATACCCACGCGCCGCCCGCTATCCCGTTTTTTTTAAAGCCGAGTATTCGGCCGAGTACTCAGCCCCATCTAGGCCAAGTACTCGGTGGCCGAGTACTCAGCGAATCACTACTCGTTCCATGTCTAATGCAGAAGACAGCACAGTTGTGGAGAGGTACCAGCTGAACGTTCGGGTCAATCGAGACTAAATCCAGTCCGAAAGAGAAGCTAGGGTTGAGCGTGCGAATCTCTTACTGCAGGCGATACCAATCTCGTGAGATTCAACGCCTACAAAACAAAAGTTTATCTTTTCACCGCTAAAAGGAGCCCGCTCACCCTGGCTCCTACTTTCCGGTATGTATCCTTGGAATACTCTGACCGCCTTCAGTTGTTAGGGGTTGAATTTCTCCGAACCTCAACTATGGGCGGTTCATTGAGTTCAGGGCCAAGGCAGCCGCAAAGAAACTAGGTGTATTTGAAAGGATGCGCCGATACTTCAGGAGGGACAGCTTCTTACCGTATATAAAGCAAGCAGAGCAACAACCCAAGGCGACCCCTGCCACGCTATCCGTGAATTTTTGCAACATCAGGGGACTTCATTACAACCTTAACGCTGTCCATTACCATCTGGAGACGGCGAAGCCGGTCTTGCTCTTTTTAACCGAGACTTAGGTGTCCTCCCCGGCTGATACTTCATATCTCTACTACCCGGGGTACGAATTAGAACATTCGTTTGTGTGCAAGTCCGGTAATGCATGGGGTACTGCTGTCACATATAGGCTGGTGCTACGAAATACCACCTAGCAACGTTGGACTCAGCGGAGAGACGTGCTTAGCGGCTCATTGGTAATCTTCATTTGGTTGAAACCAATTTTGCCATCTTCTCAGTATTCTATACGGAGCAGGAATTACACGCTTTATTTCCTCCCTCTCCTTTCCTCCAACGGACAACCAGGCGATCGGCGGGTCTTCATTCCTTTGTTGTCGATATTCCGCGCACTAGAAGCAAATGGTTTGCTTCTTCCTTTGTGACGCAAAGGAGTGGAATAATTTGCAGGCGTCTATTTTTAAATCCGAATAAAATCTAGGAATTTAAAAAAAATGGTGAACAGGCTTTTGTTACGCTAACAATGCGATTTACATTCCAGGGCTACATCACAACTTACCACCAGGATTGTGGTCAAGCATTGGCTTATGATGAGTTAAAAAACTGGTTGACCCTGCAGGCCATCCCTGGAACTTCCCGCTTATTTCAAATGCAAAGCGCTCCAAATTATGTTGTGAAACCTCGAAGTTATGTAAAAAAAAAGTTTTTTTTTGCAAATTTTTTCTCCTTCGATATCTCACGAACGAATGAACCAATTTCTATTTTCCAAACGTTATTCGACGTCATTTTTTGAGGTTAAGAGCTGATCACTTTTTGAATTGAACATTTTCAAAAATGATGATGATCGGTGAAGCCGTTAAAAGTTATTCCGAAAAAACAGTTTTTAAAATTTTTATTTTTGAGATTTCTCAAAATCAACTCGTCTGAATCAGTTCATATTATCACCAAATCTATTCCACATTGAGATCTTTAGAACGCCGCAATCTCAGTCGATGAAGACGTTCAAAAGTTATGAAAGGTTTACATACTTACACATACGCACACACACATGCACACACGCACGCACGTACACGCACACACGCACACACGTACACGCGTCCACGCGCTCTCACACGCACGCACGCACGCAAGCAAGCACGCACGCAGACGTGCACACACACACACACACACACACAAACACGAACTCAGACGAATACCCTAGACAATGTCGCCGTTGCCACCACTTTCGCTACAAGCCTACAAGTAGTGGCGTTGTCGAGTTGTTGAGCTTGTATCGCCAATGATGAAGATGCGACATGCACACACACACACACACACACACACACACGCACACACACACACACACACGCACATGTCCAGTCCACATGAAGTTAGTGAGAATAGCTTCCTGGGATTTCAAAACGTCGAGATCTGATATGAACTCGATTTTCGAAAATCGAGGTGAAACCAGTAACTTCCCTATTTTTGAAAATGTTAAATTTTCTTAGCGGAAGTTAAAAAAACCTAAAAAGATCGACTATCTCCTCTCCGACTTGTATCTTGGGCCAGAAATCTTTCTCCCTGTGCACTGATGGAAAATGGCTGATAGAAGTTCCCTTAGACTATCTTGGCAAAACATATTAATAAAATTAGAGGTAGAAAAGTGAGCTTGAGCAGTTTCAAATCTTTGAATCATGTCCAGTCAGTCAACGAAAGACGAAAGATACCAAATAATTCAAAGTCTTATTTTTACAATCTACGTGGGACACTCAATAAGTTTTGAGATATACATAAAGTATTCTAGATACTATTGATATTTACTTTACATCTTATTAAAATATTCTCCATCATGTTCTATACGAAGTTCTATTCGCCTAAACCAACTCTGAAACCGCTTGAAAAGCTTTGGGTAATGCAACTGTTGTATACCATTCAGAGTAGATTGACCTACAATTTTCCGGCATTGACGTCGACAAATGCCCGTTCCGCGAAAAAAATAGCAACCATTTTTTTGCCGCGTTGCGAGGTCTTTGCAGTTTTGTTGGTAACTGTCCTTCTGAGTAGACCCATATCAATGATTGCCTTTTATTTTCTGGATCATATTGATAGATCCATGTCTTGTCACCAGTAACGATTTCTGAAACACGCCTAGATGCTACGTTTTCAAAACGTAGACGCATTTCATGGCACCAATCCACACGAGTCTGTTTTTCGCTTTCAGAGAGTAAACGAGGGATCCATCGACAACAAAGCTTCCTTACTCCAAGATGTTGATGTAAGATGGTATGAATGCTCCCCGAACTAATGCCTACAATCTTTTCGATGTATATGTGATTCGTGAGTCTTCTCGAACCAACATTTCAGTTGTCCATACATTTTATGCCGTTGCTGTTGTTTGCGGGGCCCCGGTTCTTTGATCATCTTTAAGGTTAATTTTACCCCTTTTGAATTCAGCAAACCACCTAACAATTGTTGTGCGTGATGGAGCTGAGTCCTCCAATGCTGATTGTAACCGTTGTAAACTTAATTGTTCGGTTAAACTAAGTTTAAAATCATAATAGATCATAGCGCGCAAATGTTCACGGTTAAGACCCATCGTTTTAAATGAAAAGCGCGGGAAGCGTTGCAGGAAAATTAATAGAACTTTGTTTTTTTTTTATATTGAGCAATTGGCTTATAGAGTTCTATTTCTAAATAAATTTGCTTTTTAGAAACATATAACACGGGTGCGTTCCATTTTTAAATTTCGAGCATCTCAAAACTTATTGAGTGACCTGATTTATTTGTTTTGTACCAAAAATAAAGAAAGGGCATTGTATTTATTAAGAACATTTAACCTAATTTTATTCTGTAAAGAAGTATGTTTGCAAAGACAATCTCAGTGGACCCTCGAAACATGGAGTATAGAGGTACACTCCATACCGAAAATCTTGCGGTCTAGCGTCCAGCCTAGTTAGCCTGTCGATAAATCAGGCCCTGCTCAGGGGTGACAAGATAATGTAATTTGCATTTAGATTCTTAAACGATGGAAAGGATAGATGTAGATGTCTATGGGTCATAATCACAGCATCCACTTACCATCAGGTGGACTGTGTGCCCGTTTGTCACCCTTGTCCCATAGAATGAATAATGGTAATACGCTTAATAAAAAAAAGAAGTAAATACACAATTCGAACTACGTATTTTAAGTCTGTTTTGTAAAATATAGCGCCATCTATTAGCGGATAGCCAAACTATGGACAAACGCCAGCCTCATCCTACTGCGATAGTGTTTGGCAACGGCCCAAATTGTATTTTCACATTTCATAACAATGGTTTACATAGTAACATATATTACTGCTTAATGCATATTGATATAGGTACCTGCATAGTAATCTATGACAACAGCAATGAAATGGTACTACTATGTCTTAAGATTTTCTGATGTCAGTATAAATTTTAAGAATTATAAACAACTATGTTAGCCGTTATTAATGTTGAGTACAGGGCTAAAGATTTTTATAATTCATGTTTGTAACCATCTCAATTTAGTATGATTTGGGCACTGACCTCTATACATATAAACAAGTACGTAGGTATTTGCAATTAAAATTAAAATTATAAGCACTTTAAGTCTTTAACACAATAAAAAACTTGAAACCTAATTTTTAGTACCTAAAGTTGAAGTGAAGTTTACTTAATATGTAAGCAAGCTTGTTCATGTATATGTTAGCGGCCAAACTAGATTTCGGGCCAAACTAGTTTGTCCTAGGCTAAACCAGTTTGTCCTAGGCCAAACCGGGTTGTCCAATGCGTGTCCGAACATACTAGTGTAGTCCAGGGTAAGATCATATTATAAAGTTTAAAAATTGATTGAATCATTGTATTATCTAATCTAACCTAACTTAAGCAGCAACAGCCCCTTCGCCCTTGCGTAGTAAATCACAGGCACCCAGGCACACCTCCGCAGCTTTGGCTTATTGGTCGCCTACGGCGACCAGCCTCAACCGCTGCAGTTCGCACAGGTGCCTGCGATTTGCAACGGCAGGCGGGGGCTGCTCTCCCTCCGCGTCGACGGTCGAACATCCCGACAGACAAACCGTCTGAGGTTAAGGTTTCCACAGCATGTCTATTTTTTTTAAGTCGTCTTTTACGATACAAGCTATACAACTTTGGAACACTCTCCCCAATGATATTAAGAATGCCACAAATAAGAAAGTTTTCAAAGTTCTTTTCCGAGAACATTATCTGAAGGCAAACTAATTGACATCATTTTTACTTAATTCTTGTCCTTTTATCTTCTTTTTTTTACTTAATAACCAATATTTATTTCATTATATATAATTCAAACATTGTATTATATATAATTCATACGGACTTTTATTTACGAAGTTTATAAGTATGTATATATACGATGTATATGTTTGTATGTATTATTGTACGTATATTTACGCTGTATGTGTGTATATTTAAAGGTTTTGTGTATGTATGTACTTTGTATATATGTATATTTTAATCTATGTGCACTTTATTTATATACAGTGTTCGGACCTGCACAATTGTTCTTGGCACCCAGGGTTGCATGGCAGAGAATGCTACATGGCATTAAGTCCACCCCATGTACTCTTTAGCTTAAGGTGTTACATTTAAGTTTTAAATAAAATAAAAATAAAATAAATTCACGGATAGCGTGGCATGGGTCGCCTTGGTCTTGTTGCTCCGCTTGCCCCGAGTAGTTGTAGTCTTGAGTGGAATCACGCCCCCCCCCCAGAATATGCGGAGCAGCCTGAGCACCCACGGTCAGGTTTGGAGTAACTTAGTCGTGGATGCTCAGTGAGGGATTTTCCGGGAGTACTGGTACTCTCCTGGGGTAGTCTTACATTTAATGCCGCTAGAATGTTGGTGGGGGGAGGGGGATTTGGACCTCCAGTCACCTGCACTCACCAGACGAAACACGAAAGCAGAGCTTCCATTCCACGCCGGTATTTTGTGAGGTCGTGGTATCACCCTGGTTTGAGCCGGCCTATGCATTCAACAGCAAAGCTGCCGCGTGGCTCTACCACCGTTGAAAATGTGCAATGTGCACCTATGTGCTTTAGATGCACCCAGTTATAGGAAGCCACAGATCGTCATCACAATTACAGCTCTTCACAAGTCCACTGCTGAACATAGGCCTCTTCCAAGGAATGCCAAAAAGCACGGTCCTGAGCCACCTGCATTCATTGACTTCCTGCAACACTTACATCGTCGCCATACACTACCGATACAAGTCACACGAGAACCTTTTTTCCTAATCGGTTGTCGGTTCCTTGAGCTATATAACCAGAACATTGCTATTTCGGCTTACTAATCCGTTGGGCTACATCGGTTACTCTGGTTCTACTGTGGAAATCCTCATTTATAAATTTATTCCGCAGTGAAACCCCGAGCATAGTCCTCTCCATAGATCGATGAACGGCCCTGAGTGTCTTCATACGGCCAACTGGCAATACGCACTGATTATACAATCTAGTTTCCAGTTTTGAGGTATACCCGACGAGAAGATGTGTCGTAATTTCCCGAACGCTGCCTAGCCGAGTTGAATACGTCGATTGACCTCTTTGTCGAGGTTGGACTTAACTAGTCGGACTATTTGTCCAGGTAAAAATACTCGTCAACTACTTCGAGCTTAGTGCTCCCAACAGCTACCTGCATGGGTGTGATATGGTTACACATGATCCTTGATGCCCTTGGGAGTCGATAGTGAGGGCAATTAGTATAGTGCTTATGTACTCCAGCGATTCAGCCATAAGAATTATATTGTAGGTAAACCATTTGTGAGTGAAGTACTAGCCATTGATGTAAATGCCGTATCCTTACTGGTTCAGTAGCTTTAAAACAACTTCCAATGCAGCAGTGAAAAGTATTGGGGATTGAATATGTACTCTGATTCTGTACTCAGATAGCCATCGTAGCACAAACACTTCAACACTTCGATATACTGACAGTCAACTTGTCGCTGCTGTAGCACCGTCCAAATTTCGACGGAATTAGTAAAATCTTAAGGTGGCAAAGTGGTGTTAAGCCAAGTAGTAGATTGTACTCTTCGGTTTTTGCCGAAGTATATGTGGTCTATGGTAATAAAGCCTTTTCGGAAACTGGCTTGTTTGAGAGGTTAGTAGTTGTCGAGTCTGCCTGCGAGACGATTCATGATGAATCTTGATAACAGCACGCAGACGCGGCTCAGAAGAGAAATTATTCTAAAGATCTTTGAGTAAGCGTTTTCGCCTTTCTTGAATAACAAGACCAGATCAATTCTTCGGTTTTCTACACGCTTTCAGAAGCTCCACTCTAATTCCACCCTTGCCCGGGTACTTGCCGTTTTTAAGGGGCTGGAGGGCCATTCTAATTTCACTCGGACGTTCGCCCGGAATATCATCGCCGTAGTGTCGGATAAAACTTGCTCTCGGATCGGTACTTGTACTTGGGTTTGGCTCCAACGATAACGCGTCTATAGAACATGACCAGTGAAACTGTCCATCTCCCTTCAAGTCACCGGTGTTTCAGAAACAATGCTTGCAGATAAATCTCTGGCGAAAGCTTTGAAGTCCAAGTTCTGCTCCATTGCTTCTTCAATACGAGTCGTATTGAAGTTGCGTAAGTCCTGCCTCACGCATTTGGAGACCCATTTGGTCAGTTTTTTGTATGTTGTCAAATCTTCTAAAGACTGCAACTTCATTTCGTGTCTAACCACCATGAGATTATGAATGTGATCAAAGAGATTTTGTGTTTTAGAGTGGAGGATTTTGCAGAACTTAGCTCCGACCGTATGGACAGTTTCTATGAACTTCACATTCATATCATCCACTGCGTTGCAGTCTTCTAGGCAGTGAAAACAATTTTGTAACTCAAGCTGAAAGTTTTAAGGACTTTGAATAAGAGCACGAAAGATACGGAGCGTTGAATTAATTTGATGACCTCTAGAATTACCTATCCAACCACACGTTTAAGTTCAGTGTGCTTCTTACCATTTTACTCTCGCGATTACCGTGACACCAGAGAGCAGTTGTTATGTAGTCGTCATAATGAAGTCAACCTCATTTTTTGTCGAACCGTTGAGGCTCGATCAGGTCTACTTTCAGTAGTTGGAATAAATCAGTTATAAATATTGATCGGCGACTCACTGTACAAAATATTAAATTAACGAAATTAATGTTTATTTATTGCTTTTTTTGTGTATACATTTGTATTCATTCAAAAGAAAAGAGTGTTCACAAGGTCAATACTTGTTTCATAATGAAATTAAGTATGGCACTGTAGTATGATGATTTTCGAATTTGTTCAAGATTTATGTGTACAGTTTCTATAATTGTTACATATACTAGCAATTTTTAAATATAGTAAAATAAACAATAAAGTTTATTGGCAATTTCATTTTTTCGATAATTTCTCCACTCTGTTTTCGAAAGAATAAAAATACTATAACTGTTAACTTCTATAAAAAAAACAATGTCGCAATAGTTACATGTTCTATATCCTTCGTGTAACGTCTTATATTGTAAATACACGAATAATGTTCGTAACAGTCGTAATTCCTTTGTTAATGGTATTCTATTTGTATAATAAAGGCAATAGTTTGGCAGTCTACCAACTACCGACGCGTCGTAAACGTAAATTTCCTTCTGTCCTTACGAAGCATCTGTTTCGTTTCCCATTAATTTTATTTCTAGAAATTTGAAGTGACGAATGAACTTACAGTCCACCTGATGGTACTGCAGTCCTTGCACCTTTGAGAACTAAGATGGATTGCCACACAGCCTGTAATACTATTGACTCTCAGTAGCCTTCAGACTGGAGTACAGCACAAGTGGTGTGTAGCAGCAAGCACCTTATATAAGCAATAGGAGATAACGTTTACAATATTTGTTCTCTCAGTAATAGCGAAAATTTTATTTTGCTTGCCTCTATGGCGTCAAATCTGACTGTTTTCTTCAAAATAAATTTAAAAAAAACAAAAGTAATCTTATAAGGCGAACTATTTCATACAGAGAGACGAGACAAGGTGCGGGCGAGGTGGAGTAGAAGCGCAGACGTGCGGTTCATCTTTGCATCGGTCTAATATATTGTTACGAGCTTAGGGTTCGTGAC
>DWHP01001577.1:0-15855 GCA_018247895.1 Parnassius honrathi | reverse complement strand
ACCAAATGCAGAAATCATCCGGTCAACACACTGTTTTTGTGTTAAACCACTTCGAAAGTCATAATAAATCATCGATCTTGAATTTTCTCGAGTCAGTTCCATTTTCTCAACGACTAAACAAGTTTGACAAGACCGAGAATCTTTTTTTAAATAAATAAATTGTATTCGATTAGAAAACCAAGGAGTTTTCAATTAAAAAGATTTTAATATGACAGGAACAGTGGGAATATTCTATTTCCGATACTTTTAGTGCAGCCTATGTATTGCACTTATGTGATAATATGAGTAGCCGTATATCTAAAACACAAATTCATCCATCTTATATTTAAAAAAAAAATTTTCTTATATTGCTACTTTGCAAAAAAGATCAGTTTGAAAAATATTTACGTGGACGTATCTGTACGCTGATTTTGTATACGGTTACGATAACTGCCGAAAAAATCAACGTATCGAGGTCAGGTTTTTTTTGTTGGTTTCAAAATTACATTAATTGGTTCCCTATTTCATATCAATAGTCTAGTACGCGTAGTTTGTTAATAAGACAATTTTTTATATTTTTATAAATATACCGTCTGCCAACCAAATAACAAAGATATTGTATATAAAATATTTGCATTTCTTTTTTTTAGCCCTTCTTAGATAAAGTACATTTCTACTATACAGCTTATATCGATTTTTTACTTTGTGTAATCAACTTATATTGTTAATTTTTTAAATTAAAATTAAAACACTCGTGAGGCGTCCAATTTTTGATTTTCCAAATTTATATGAACACAGATAGGTATAACCATAAAAAAGTTATTCACTCGTACCCAGACAATTCATTTGCGGCTGAAGATGGGACTCATACACAACTATTGAGTCGCAGTGGAGAGCAGTCAAGAGGTTTTTCAGAAAACCAAAAAAAACTATTCACATTACATAAGGTAACCTGACTATAGATAAGTCGAATCTGTATTAAAACCAAATCAGTACACCCCGACTCCACATAGTCTTCTCTGCCTCTAGGGTGTTTTTGTAAAGCCGTAGGCGCAGAGGGAGAGCAGCCCCCACCCGCCGTAACAAACGCAGGCACCTGCGCGAGTCGTAGTGGCTGAGGCTGGTCGCCGATGGTGAGAGATCTGGCAAGGGTGAAGGGGCTGCACATCTCACAGCGCCGAAGCCGTTGCAGAAGTAACTTTAGGTCAATATTCCTGTATAAAAAGTGAGGATATATTTATTTTACAAAAGAACCATTATCCATAAACTATACTTTACCGCAAGGGGGAAGGGTAGGCAAAGGGTTACCCCCGAACCCACCTTCACCCGCACCCGTACACAGGTACCGGTTGTCTATAGTTTTAACAATAATTGTAGAATACTTTAGAATCTCTCGTTTTGTTTATGTCAACTAATGAATCACTGTTAAAATCCAATCATTTACATAACTTCTATTTTAAATATTTTTTGTAAATAAAACGAAACATTAGTAGTTAGAAGTTGATCTCTTCTTTTAAAAACAATTCACTTACAAAACATTAAAAATCTCAAAAATGTTTATTAGTATATTACCTAAAATATTCTAGAGAAAATGTTTACCTTAGTTATTTCTTGCCTTTTAAATTCTACTGTAGGTAATCTCCAGTATGTAGTTATAATGTGCAGTAGGCAGTGCAGTGGTGGTGTAGGTACTGTACATCCAATGCGCCGTGCTGTCCCGTGGGGGCCGCAAGAGACGCCAGAGGAACTGAAGCAGGAGCCGGGCGGCAGCGGACTGCCAACCCGTCTGCCAAGTGTGCCAACTAAGCCAAAATCCCTATTATGAGTCAATCTGTAGGCGAGGCCTAAAGTCATATTTTTAGTTAAACGAATCTGCCTAACGTTTACTGGGTTGTCAGGTTTTGATGAATCAAAAATAGTGTTGTGACTAAATGACTGAACGGAAAACAAAATAACTGACTGATAAAGAAAACGACTGAATGTTTTAAAAATTACATCGAGACTTATTTAAGGTACATCGTCGTCTTAGGGATGTCATAAAAAAAACCATTGAGCATTTTTTTATTTATCGTCATGAGATATCATCACTGTCACTGTCAGTATTTAATTTAATTAAATATATTGTTTTTAAACTGTAAGCACAATAAAAAATATTTAATTACGTTTTACCGAATGTAGGTAAGTAAGTAGTATGAAATCATTCCTTACACTGTCTTATTAGTAATACATGATTGAGCTTTCATTAGTTCAGAATATACCCAGAGACTATTTCTTGGGCAATGTTGACAATTTTTTTATATAGAATGAGGGTGACAAACGGGCACACAGTCCACCTGATGGTAAGTGGATGCTGTGGCCCATAGACACTTACATTTATTCTCGACTAAGGATCAAAACGCAGATGTGTTATTACCCTTGAGGACTAAGATGGAATGCCTCATTTCCGGTAAAAAAGGGTCTCCGGATCTCACATACGAAACACAGCAATAAAGTTCTGTTTTACGCTGGTATTCTGTGAGAGCGTGGCAAGTCGAGCCGACCCATTCGTGCTGCAACCATAATATAGCTGCAGCACAGCTCTATCACGCACAAAAATTTTTGGGTTGTAAATATAATCTAGAAACTGACACACCGATCGCCTGGTTCACAATCATAGTAACTACGGCAAAAAGTTAGGAGGGTAGTGCACAAATCATAAACTTACAATTGACATATAATATGATTAATGTGATTGTGAAACAGGAATTGGGTATCGAATTGTAAAAGTCGGTAGGGCGGCAAAATTTGAACAGCCTACTGGCGGCAGATGTGAGCCCGTGGTCTCTTTTTTGGGGAAAAAGAGCTTTTGCTCGACGTGCTTGATTGAGGTTCCATATCGTTTGTACGAAATAATATAAAAACACAATAACTTAACAAAACAAACAAACACAGCGTAACAAAAAACTTAACAAGAAACTAAACAGAACAGAAAAGCAACAGAACAGCGCGCAGAGAAAATATTCGAGCGATCAGACCAGAGGTTAGAAGCCGAATGAATGACAAGATAAATGACAAACAAAATGGAAAGTCGGAGCGCCCCATCGAGTCGCAATAGTATTAAATTATTATTCTTACTAACAACATTTTTTCTGTTTATTTCAATGATATAATATTCGTCAACAAGTTTCACAATGCCAATCAAGATAGGTTAATTTAATTTTAGCCGTAATCATCAAGTCATCTTATACTGACTGACCGAACGCATCACTATTACAATGAACCTGGCAACATTATTTACACAAAGTGACATTAGCATCTGTCAGGCAGCTTCGTTTAACGTCTTTATGCTCTGAATTCACAGTTCATACTAACCCGTAGACAGAGAAATCTACTGTCTACGTATTAACTAATGGTTAATACGTCAATTGAAATATTTTTATAGAAATTGTTTAAGTTCTAAAATTTTCAGTGAACTCAGATAGAAAATCGATCAAGTTTTAAAACACACAGCAAAGTCCAATTAAATGACGACTATTTTAATAATTAATTATGGTGTCAACGACTCAATTGATACTTTTGATTTGTCCATTCCCCAGAATTCGACGCTCCGCATTCTTTCTCTATAGGCCTTTTTTCCGTAAATCGTAGAATTAATATATGAGATATGAAAAAAGAATTTCCTTATTGGTAGCACTTTATAAAATTTCTCCTCATACATTTTCTAATGTATCAACATTGCGAAGTTTTCGATTTAAACAACAGCTTAGCCCAATGGAGTTGAGTGGAATTTGATGACGATAAGCTCAAGCAAGGATTAGAAGTACACTACTCTTACTCTCAAACGATCTTAAGACGAGATCTTAAGATACCTTAGCAGTCAAAACCTTGAGATTTGTATCATCATCAAATCAAATCAAGTACCTAACAAGTGCTATCGCAATCAAAGCACTTGTTACAATGTTGATGTTTCCACTTATGCTTTACATATTACGCAGATATTTAGTGCACAAAATCGCACCACTGTTAACAAAATTCACTTCAATCTTTCAAACCACGAATTATTTAAATTATTCCATGCTTCAAACCATTATTTATACAGGAACAGTAATTCGTCAGCGATAAAGTTCGCGCCAAAAACAATGCTGTAGTTTGCTAGTTTGTAGTCAGTGTTGCCGTTTGAAGAAAAAAAGATGCACTAAACCCTTATCAACATTGCGCTATATTTTACAAAACTCTGCTTTCTAAAATCCACCAAATTCCGCTAATTTTTATACTGTAAATATAAATAAGAAAAAATGCGATTACTTAAAGACGATTAATTAAAGAGCTCTTCATTTATTTAAGTAATATTAGGTACTAAATTCAACTAAATTAGACAATTCTACTATGTGTTCAAGATATCGTCACCTCCAGATGTCAATGGTGAGTCTTCACTTGCTTCTATTCCTTTTTTCACAGTTTTAGTAATTTGTCGAGGACATTTTCAGTTAAGTTTTTACATGACAGCTTTGTTTAACATTTTTTATTATTAATGGGTTGAAGACATATATTTGAGTTCACTGTTTGAACTGATATCCGCTTACGCGGCTTACTTTTGACAGTGTTCATAACGCTGAAAATTCGCTATACTTCGGCGTTTGAAGTTTGGAAGCGATAGCACGCTGATAGCTAAGTCCATTAGTTCCCGAAAGGCATTAATCCTAGCCGCACTTTTCTATCTGGAAACTTGAGCGGAAAATTTCACTACATCATCACCATCACCTTCTCATTAAACCAATGGAATTGCCATTTGCTTCCACTCATAACCACATTTCTTGCTATAAGCCTCCTTCCTCGGTAGCATTTTCATTTAAAATGTTTAAAAAACATTCAAAACTGAGCTAAACGACTAACACGAAACTCTAAAGTGGGAAAAACAAGTTCTTCTCAGGTATTAGAGGATTAATAGGTATAATGAAAAGCAAAACAGCTACATAATTTAAAATGGATATAAAACAACACATCAGCAACGATTTGATCGCAGAATACCCGGACCACAGATTACATAATAGTACTACGTGCCCGAACGATAAAGTCGCTAGTTTTACACGGGGCTGCCAACTAATATCGAATTTGTCACCAGATTCCACTAGATATTTTTTAGCGCCTAGATATTTAAAAAAAACTATAGACCCTAGAATTGCACTAGATCTAGCGCCGAAAGCGCTAAAACGGCAACACCGTTTGTAGTTGTCACGATTCGCCATTTAAGGCCGGCAAAGGTTAAGGTAAGTAAGTAAGGTCTAGTCTGCTTTGCACTTTGTTCACAATATGCTAATGTGTCACATTGCGAAGTTTTTGGAAGATTTTGATAACAGGTTAGCCCATCGAACAGTTGGTGACGATAATGTCTCAAGGACCCTAAGTAGATAAAAACCTGATATATCACCATTCAAGCACTTGTTACATTGTTCTATTAATAATGCACTTTTGCGTATCAAAATTAACTTTAAATCATTATTTAAACGATAAAATAGGATCAACAATTCGATAGTGGACAAATTCCCGCCAAAACTCCTGTCACCACAAACTTAACTTCACAGCTCACTACTATTTTTTCTTACATTTTTTTCTTTTAATATAGTAACACGTAGATGATATGGATATGGTATCGTATAGTGGCGGTGTAAGAATGTCAACTATTCCAGATTATCGTCACGTGGGTTTCGTAAGAGGTGAGAGGGAAACAACCGAGGTCGTGAGCAGCAGTGTCTTACCAGTCACAACTGTAAAGTAAGCAACTGCGGGTGCCAACTTTGTACACTCTCTAAACGTTTGATATATGTACCGTAGTGCGGATTCCACACAGTACTACCATATTTTAACATACTACGTACAAGGTAGTCATATAGTGTAATTTTTGTCACGGGATTCCTAAATTCTTTACAGTTTCGAAGAACAAAGCCCAGCATTCTAAGAGCCTTATTAATAATATTGTCAATATGAATATTGAAGCGTAGTTTGCTGTCAATGATGACTCCTAGGTCTCGAATGTGGTTAATCTCTCTTAGCGGCGTATCATTGATATGATAAAGTCTGGTTGGTAAATGTCTCTTTCTGCTGAATCGCACTACTTGGCATTTATCAGGATTCATGCTCATTCCGTTCTCAGTACACCACATCGCTAGATTATTTAAATCCCTCTGCAGTAATAATGCATCATCAGATGAGTTAACTATTCTATATAATTTTAAGTCGTCAGCGAACATTGAGAATTTAGAGTGCTGAAAACATTTTCCAATGTCGTTGATGAAAATGTTGAAAAATAAAGGACCTAAGTGAGACCCTTGAGGTACTCCAGATTTAGCAGTAAATGCTTTGGATTTATACCCCCTAGCCACAACTATTGATTGTCTATCTGAAAGCTATGATCTACACCAGTTTAAAAACATACCAGCTATTCCGATGGAGGAAAGTTTGTGCAACAGCGTTTCATGGTTTACCTGGTCGAATGCCTTTCTGAAATCGATGTATATTGCATCGTACGATTTCCCGTAATCGACACCCTCAACAAGGTCCTCGACGAATGAAACTAAGTCAGTTGTGATGACTTAGTTTGGATGTGGTTTGAGATGTGGAACGTCACTTTACGAAGCCATGCTGTTGGGGTGCAATAACCTGTTTCAAGTGACATGATATTATTGGGCACAAAAACTTTCGCAAATGTTGGAAGTATAGATATAGGTATATAATTTTTTACTGCACTCGTGTCACCTGTCTTGAATAGGAGCACTTTTCCAAGAAGTTTTTGAATTCCACGATGATGGCCTGTTGTATAGTAACATATCTAATGTATACTTTTCTTTCGTACCATGGTTGTTGCCAGGACGGTCGTGAGACATAACAGCAAATTCTTCCCAATCGTTCGTCATATGACGCACAGGTTTATCACATTACTATATTTTATGACTGCGTATTTCATGAATTACACGATGATGACCTGCTGTATGATAACACATCCAATGTATACTCTTATTTTGTTCCATGGTTGTTGCCATGACGGTCATGAGACATTACAGCAAATTCTTCCCAATTGTTCGTCACATGATACACAGGTTTATCACGTTACTATATTTTATGATTGCGTATTTCATGAATTCCACGATGATGACCTGTTGTATGATAACATATCTAACGTATACCCTTCTTTTCTACCATGCTTGTTGCCATGACGGTCATGAGACATAACAGCAAATTAATTTGTTCCTAATTGTTACTCACATGCCGCATAATTTCTTTACGAATATCCATTGAGCGTTCTGGTGTGCCGTACAACAAATAAGAAAGCGTACAGAAAAGGCACGCGCCATCCTCCACTATTGGTACAATAGTAAGGTTTGTTAATTTTCCACTGATATCAACTAACTCTGCCTCTATTTTTAAAAATAGACACATGTATAAATATAAGAAAATTGCGAAAAAAAAACTAAATTAAACTTCTAAGACAAACTACTACCTACTTAAATATCTATATTAAAACAAAAAGAAAACTATATTATACACAAAAAATCAAACACAGATATTTTTACAATTAAAACTAAAAACCTATGGGTATTATATATACCATCCCAACTTAAAGAATCTTATTTATAACAACAAATGAAAAAGAAATTAAATTATCTACACTCAAAATATTCTAATGAAATAGTGAAAATGAACTTCTAAACAAATTATGCAGCAGTCACACATATTCCCTAAGTAGGTAATCTAAGAGATTTCCAAGGAATTTTCGAAGGAAAATCTAGGTATAAGGTAAGTTTTTTATTCAAATACATATATAATCCAAGAACAAATTAAATTGAAATTTCGAATTCAAATCTGATTTAAATATTTTTCTATATTTTACATTCCAATTTTAAAGAGTATTGCATTCTTAGAATAATTAATTACTCTGAGATTGCATTTCACCAGGCTTCTGTGTTAGATCAACGTTTTAAGTTTTCAAACATGTGTCAATACAATGTAATTTAAATCAAAAGCAGTTCGTATCAATACTCCTTGTATTGACACGAACTTCGATGCAAATCACCCCCAAAATAACTTTCTACCCCTTTTTACCCCGTTAGGCGATGACTTTCAATAAAATATGAAACAAGTCTTCCATCCATTCTGTTAAAGAACGTTTATGCAAAATTTGAATAAGATTGGAGCAAGGAATCACGTTGTCCCATACAAACTTTGCCCCCGTTTTTCTCCCTTTGGGGTAGAATTTCGGAAAATCAATTCCTATCGAATGCCTACGTAATACAAAGAACACATCCTTCCAGTTTTAGGTCAGCGGTTTAGGTTGTGCGTTGATCCGTCTGTCAGTCATTCAGGACAAAGCATTTTATATGTGAGATTAGGAAGCCTTCACGAGATTTTATGAGGCTAACGGCGGCTCTACACGTTGGCCAACACAGTGGCGAATGTAGTGGCCAATAGCATTGGCCAGCGTGTAGAGCCGGTGTTTGAGCTTCATTGGTATGTATTGGAATGATGACTCACAAGCTGGCGCGAGATCCGTGTGGTGTCAGTTTTTTACAAAAGATCAAAGGATTGTTGTCGGAGTTTGGCTGCCGCGTCCACACGTTGGGCGCGCGTTTGGTTTGCTACAAGCTCCCAGAGTGATTACACGCATCTGATTTAAATTTTATATTCACGCTTTGTAGGGTGGATGCCCCATATATTACCAGCCTTTTAGTGCCAATTTCAGCTTTAAACACTTTTTCATTTTAAACATCCTACTACTTTAATTAGCGCGATTTAATTATTTTTAAACATTTGTTTTAATGCATAAGCTACCTTTTCTTATAATTTAATCGTGTAAGTTTTCGAATCATCATCATCATTCCAGCCCTTTGCAAGTCCACTACTGAACATCCTCTCCCACAGACTGCCGCAAAGCATGGTCTTGAGTCCCTTTCCTTGTCATGAGTTTTTCATTTATGTTCTAAGTTATAATTAGTACCTATTATTAAGCCAGTGTTTATTATATTTATTGCTTGTTTTTGTCTCTCTCAAAAAATTACCAAATAAATGTGTTTTTTATATACATCGAATATCTGATAGAAAAGCAAGTACATCTTTTGCTAAATTTTAAAATCAAAACCCAATTTTAAACCATAGGCAAATCGATTATAACTCCTTTTACTTTAAAATAAGTTAAGTTCTAATTAATGGTATTTATTCCAGTTTATGATGCATGCAAGGAGTAAATAAAGATAAATAAATAAACTAAATTCCCGTTTATGACAGCTCTGATTGATATTACATGGTTGAAATAAAGTACTTCTCCTTAGTTACGTTACACCAAATATCAGCCTGACGGCTGACAATATGAACTTCATACATTTCGTATATCTATTTACAGCCTCGATAATATTTACCATTCTTTTATAATACTTTTATAAAAACATAAACGCCAAACTAGGATTTTCTCCTGTATCCTGGAGACAGTTTACAAACATAAATTGCACAAGGACACACATACAGACCCGGAACAATTATTTGCAGGCCGTATATATACTTGTTCCGTGCGGGCTTCAAACTCGCGGCCCCCGGCGCAGCCACTCATTGCTAAGCGACTGCGCCATCGTCTAAAATAAAATAAATTCGTCCGCACATTGGCCTGAACCGAAGCAAACTGAACGACCTTCCAACGCGTGGACGCCATCACAAACTCTTAGCCAATATCTTCGCCACTATTTTGGCCAACGTGTAGAGCCGCCGTAAGTAAAATATCCAGCCGCTGCGCCGGCAAGAGAGTCAAAGGCGCGATCCTCTCTGCTATTATAGAAATCCAGCAGTGTGCTGATCATGACCATGGTAATAATAATGATAATTTAAGTGATTTCTGATATATTTGTTTGTAATTAGTAAAATTCGCACATTTAGTACAGATTTTTTATAAGTTATGTACGTTATTCAATAAAATAAATTTTCATACCATATTTATGCAACACTTTAGTAGAAATGTAGAGGTTCACAAATAAGGTATATATATACACATATACATAGATACATATATATATATATAAGTAAAAAATGCTTCTCTCCAAAAACGGATCAATTTATGCAGTGCTCATACAGTTCATTTGCATTCGTAAACCTTTGATCGGGGTTTTTAATGGGGTTTTAACCTTTCCACCAACTCGACTTCAGTTAAATCTACATAGTTTGATTGAAGCAGCTCTTGAATTTCACTCTGTTCAAAACCATCCCGTCATATTCCAGTAACGACTTGTACAATGGTGTCATTCTTTTCATTTTTTCATAGACATGTTATGATTGTGGCACAAAAGGGTCGGCTCGACTGCGGAAAGACCACGCTCTCAAAGAATACCAGCGTGAAATATATAGCAAAGAGAACTGTAGACCCCTTTTACTGGAAACGAAACATTCCATCATATTCCCTAGAGGTAACAACACATCTACATTGGACAGATAATATGTCTGTGTGTGTATGTGCCACAGTATTTACTTACCATCAGGTGTAGGTCCCTAATACTATTAAAAATATCTTCGTGCAGTAGATCTTAGATCGAAGTTACCAAACCAAAATTGTCTATAGTTGTAAGTATGCGATTCATTATGTTCTGTGTCCAGACGCCATGCTTTATTTTCGTTAACAAATATGAATTGGATCAAGGGCCTGCCAAATCTGAATACAACTTTTAAAATAGTACTTAGTTAGAAGCCAAGTGCATCTGCCAGTGAGACTGTCTATTATCATTATTGCATTGTTGGAATGTGTATCTTATTCGCTCGAGTTAAAGCGGGGTGCAGAACATAACTCATCGAGACAATATTCGTGCATTATAAAGCCAGGTGTAGATTATTGCGTAATGTCTGTTGACGCGGGTGTTACATAAAGTCTGATTTCCGCTTTGACGTCATTAGACGAAACTGCGCTCTTTCTCCATTTAGTGCGATATAGATTTTTAGGGCGATTAAGTTTGTTCGTGTGTTACCACTTACGTATGTCGTCAGTAAAACTAGCTTAACTGGCGGCGTAAGAAACTCCAGTACCCCATGTACTGGAGTTTCCTACGCCGCCAGTTTTTGGTGCCATAAGAGGCATCAGAGGGAAACTAAATCAAGGGATTGGCGGCAGCAGCATTTTCGTAATAACCATCTATACTCCTATCTGTCAATAATATTAATTTCCATTACTATTATAATAACAAAATTATTTCTACAGTTAATTAGTATTATAATATATCACGTATACCTCAAAACTGGAGAAAAAAGAAAATAAAAGTAAAGAGAGATTTGTAGATTGTGGAAGCAGTGCGTGATACCAATCATGGCTTATGGATCTGTGTTATGGAATTAGAGACGTGGTCCTTTGTGGCTGGTCGTATGGAGAACCTTAAAGTAGCTCAGCGAGCTAAACTTGGAATTTCCACACGCTATAAACTTTTGTAATGAAAATATCCGCAGTAAAACCACAGTAACCTGCATAGAGCAACGGATCAATAAGCTGATGTGGAATTGGGCCAGCCCGGTTCGAAGAATCGACAATAGATGTGGAATAAAGGTTCTCGATGATATCAGTAAGCGAAGTATAGGTGGCCCCCACTAGATGCAGAGATGACCTGATAAGAGATGCAGGCAATCGATAGATGTAGGTGGCTAAGGATCGTGCTTTGTGGCTTTCCTTGGTGGAGGCCTATGTTCAGCAGCGGACTTATGATGGGCTGTAATAATGATGATGATGATACTCTTATTTGTTAATAGAACGAATACCAGGTAGTAACCCTTTTTAACTGACTCTAAAAAAGGGGAGGTTTAACCGTTACTGTCAATTTTTATAAGGATATTATAAAAATAAAAGATTTTTTTTCAGAATGACGTTTCTGTTCATAATTTAAAATTGTTAGACGTACTATCTGAGCACAACATTTATATCGACGAAATATTAGTAAATACCTACAAAATACCCAAAAAAGTTAAAAGAAAATCAAATAAAAAAGAAGATCCGCGTACTTACGCGGTACGCGTATGCTTAATAGATTTTAAATACCCTTTAAAAATTAACCCCTAACGACGGAAAAATAAGGGATGAGTTTTGTAAACTATATAGACGACATTCGAGTTTGTTAGCTTGTTGAGCTTGTGATATTAATAAGTCCGCTGGAAAGGTAAAAAAATAATATTTTAATTATTTTAGTTCTTTGAAGTCGGTTATGGTTTTATTAAAACTTTAATTTTATATGTAATAATTTATCTTTGGTTTTTATGTATTTACTCTGCGATACAACAAATCTGATCTTTTTCGCCGCTCGGATCTCGAGTATTGTGTTCACTTTAAAAACTATGTCACTAGCCTAATGGCACTTGAAGTCGCTTTTGTTACAAACAGCTAATGTTGTTTAAGAGTATTTACTACCTATGCAAACTACAGAGATATATTTAGAATTTATTTAAAATATTGAATTTCGTATTGTTTGTATCAAAATGTTTAATTGTTTTATGTAAGACAATCTAGAGACTGCAACTTAGACACATACTACCTATGTATCTTTAATGACTATTAATTTAGATACATAAGTACGTGAAGTATTTAAATTAAATTGAATGTTAAGTTTACCTCTCTATTTTCCTTATGTTGAAAATACCCTTCATGATGGCAATAATATCTCGTTTTTAACCAAGCAACTAGGAAATATGAAGGAAAGCGACCATTTCTTTCATTTATTAACTTATATTTAATTGCAGTATTACTCAATTAAAAGCATAAAAGTCAATTAAAAGCATGAAAGTTAGGTTTATATTGAGATGTCTTATGGCATACTCTAATCATTGTAACAACATTTGCTTATATATTTAAATGCATTCTACCTATATGACCTATGACAAGACAAGAATCTAAAAACCTAATTTATTGCAAATTACAAAGTCTTATCTGTTTCTAATATATTAAACGCATTTCGGCAGCCTAATACTACCTACATATGGTGTTTTTAGTTTAACTGTAGCTCCCGATCATAATTATCTATGATCTGGAGCTGCAATTACTGAAACTCCAGACTGTCAAAGGCGTGTTTTTAGTTAAACTGTAGCTCCCGATCATAATTATCTATTATCTGGAGCTACAATTACTGAAACTCCAGACTGTCAAAGGAGTGTTTTTAGTTTAACTGTAGCTCCCGATCATAATTATCTACGATCTGGAGCTACAATTACTGAAACTCCAGACTGTCAAAGGAGTGTTTTTAGTTTAACAGTAGCTCCCGATCATAATTATCTATGATCTGGAGCTACAATTACTGAAACTCCAGACTGTCAAATGAGTGTTTTTAGGTTAACTGTAGCCACGATCATAAATATCTATGATCTGGAGCGACAGTAACACAGTTTTAGTAAAAATGTTTTCATTGGAATACATTTACACTGAAACTTCAGACCTGTCAGATGTTTGCAAAACACAATATTGTTCTTGCTTATAACTTGTAATTTTATTAGTTTTTAATTGATCACTGCAGTTATGCTCTTTGTTTCTTTAATAATAATTTAACAACTCAAAATTATTAAAAAAAAAACTTCATTTGCCTCCCGCCTGCCAAGCATGTATGTGACTCGCAAATATCCTCTAGGTAGAGGTAAGCTTTAATACTACTAAATAATTATATACTTATCTGTATAAAACATGCCATGAAAAGGTTTTACTAAGATTGTATAATCGAACAGCATGTTTTGGTACGGTTTACATAGTTTTTTACATACATTACGATTTATGATTAGTAACGTGGAGGCCTATGCTCAGCGGTGGGCTTTTGAAAGATTGTAATTAATTAATGATATCGAACTGACTAACAATCCTTTACATCCATACCTTAATAGCACAGGTGTTTATTAATTTTCATTGGAATACATTATATTGTCCCTGATCTACACGGGCATAAAAGTAAAGTAAAGTTACAGCCTATATATGTCCGGACACATGCCTCCCCTCATTTCTGAGAGGGTTTTAGGCTAAGGAAGTGTCCGCCGCGCTGCCTCAATACGTGTTGGCGAACTTCACGTCTCCTCGAAAAATTTTTTCTTATTCCTCAGACATACAGGTTTCCTCACGATGTTTTCCTTCACCGTCGAGCACGTGGTAAATCGGCATTTAAAATTACAATTAAAAATTTCATTGGTACCGGCGGGGATCGAACCCGGGTCACTCGCGTTTTGTTATATTTACAGCGAGCGTTAACCATCTGAGCTACCACGGCTCTACTACACGGGCGTAGTCAACATTTTATTCAGAATAGGATGAATGGGGCACGAATCCCTCAGTATTAATATGAATATCGTATTTTTTCAAGGAGTTGGAGCCATGCCAATTATTCAGGAATTTCGTGTCCCTTCCTCGCTAGGTTAAGGTCACACAGACTTACAACTCGTTACTAATAAATAACTTTAACATGATATTCTACTGTCTGAAGAAATAACATAACCTTAAAAGACTTAATACATGCACTGGATTTAACCTCGTTATAACTTTTTTAATAACGGAAAATATTCTGAGACTATATCGAACATAACTTAATCGTAAATCCACGAGGAGACTGGCGTCGCACCGACGCCGCTACGACGGCGCCTCTACGCAATAGCCTGGAAACGTAGCTATGTTACGAACTGGCCCGTGGCTCAGAATAAATAACCGTGGTTACATTTATATATTACAAGTTATGATGTATTATAGCAGTAAGCGCTCCAAAAATACTTTGAAGTGGAAATTAATAAACATTATCTAAATATATTATTTAAAAATTATTATTGAAGGTAGACTAAAACCTAATAATAAATTTTACGTTTATTTTTAAACGTAAAATTTATTAAATTAATTTAGACTTAGTTATTGCCAAAGCTCGTTTGCTATTTTTTTCTTAATATATTAGTTAGTTAGTTATAGTATACTACTTTGTGTTTTTGTCTCTGTCTTTCTCCTAATTTTGGTTTTATACCATACCATACCATATTACCCTCATGTACCTATACAGTGTTTTCTATTACCTCGGTCTTCTTTTCTGAAGGTTTCACTTCTAAAGCGTGTGAACCGTACACACGTTTTTATTAGTTTTTTCTTACTGATGATGAAGAAAAAGTAATAATTGAACAATTTTATCTTTTTAAATAACCTTCATGAAGTAGTAAATTATCAGTAAACAGCTCTTTATTGGCGTGTAGTGTCGATGTAGGGGAATACAACACCCCAGTTCATCCCGTGAGTGTCGTAAAATGGTCTATAAAAATGCAGAAACATCTTAAGCCGACAATACATGTTAGCCAAGCCTCAGCCAACGCAAGATTAGGTAAATTGATACAAGGCGAGTGCTACAATCTACATGTTGGCCAAGTTTGAATGAGTGAACATACTGATATGGCCGACTAACATGTGGACACGAACTGCCGAGTGCAGGCGAGCGCCTTTGATTTGTACAGAAAAACCGACGCTGTTCCAAAGTAAGAAGAGTCATGGCGAGAGATCCCGAGTGGTGGCAAGGCAGGCCAAACGAACCATATAATACACGTTGGCGCTCGCCTGCACTCGGTCAGCTAGGCGAGCGACGATGAGCAATGACGAGGCTAGACAAATGAGCTGTCTGTACGTTGGTACTCGCCTTCGCTCGGCTAACATGTACAGCCGGCATTGTTGGTTTCTGATATGTACATGGCTGTATCAAAGTGCAAGACGTCTGGGACTGGGATTGTAAATCCGGCTGCCAAGCGTGGCAGTGAGGGCTCATAATCTTCCGTTGACCAGGTGTCGCTAGTTGACACTGTCATTTAATTGAGAAGTAAGATTTAAATAAAAGTTTATTAGTATACAAAGTATTATATTAATATACAAAAGAATGCCTCGGTAGTTTTGTTCTTTAATTT
>DWHP01001576.1:0-15858 GCA_018247895.1 Parnassius honrathi | reverse complement strand
TAATCAATGTGTATATAATATAACATCTTTATATATATAAATTACGTGTCACCTTGTTTGTTCGCGATGGACTCTTACCGATTTTGATCAAATTTGCACATCGTGTGCAGTTTTGTCCAATTTGAGAGATAGGATAATTTTCTTGCCTATGAGTGACCCATATTTTTTTTGCGAATTTAAGGACTTTTAATAGGACATGAGAAAGGATCATAGAAAAGGGCAGGACAACGTCTGCCTGGCAAGCTAGTACTGTATAGATATGTGTGAGTGTGTATAGGTACGTGTATGTATGTGTATTTTTGACTTTTGTGTATATACTTAAAAATGTATACTTTGAGTGAATGGATAGTTCTGAGCAATTCTATATATATCGCAGTAACTTCAGAATTTCGATAGCAAGATTTAGAATTCGGTATGGTTCGCTTGAGGCGCGACGGCAGCCCCGCCATACCGTGGTCTACACACTACCAACGAAGGAACTCCGAGATTTTCATTCGAAACGCACCCGGGGACCTTCAATTGATTTGCTTGTTTCGCACGCCCCGGGGACAGAAACGTCTGTAACGTGGTGCTACATTATGCAGTACGATCGGGTCAACTTGATTGAGGAATGACCTTACTAAGTAAAAGAAATTTTGTGTATACGTGAGATATTGCTCGATTATGTCATATTTTTTTCTTTTAAAACCCGCGAAACGATATAGGATGATAAATTATTTTACGCCCCAAAATTTAGTTGAAAAATATAGAATAATAAAATAAAATATAAAATCATCAAGAATATTAAACTAACAAAATAAGTCCAGTTTGTAAGGCTTGTGGTAACAAAAAACATCAAATAGCACCACACTACGCTATCATCTGAATATATTCCATTTCAATAACAGGCACGGGTAATATCACTCTTGCCCTATGCATTGGATTTGAATATCAGTTATTGAATCTATTTCAGTGTCAAAATATAGGTACGAATGGAAGTCAGTATTCAGAAACACACGGTTATACTTGACTTTCAAACAATTTGCTTTGCTTAGATTTATATACTTTATTTTATTACTTATTATCTTAGTATGTAAGATACTTATAAACGCAAGTGTGGCGTATTTTATACAGTAATTTTTATATTTATTTTACCTAGTGCACGTATTAAATTTTGAGCTTATATTTTTAGTTAAAGTCAATAAACACTCACAGATAATTTACGTTACTATCACTTCGAGTTTATTATAAAGAAGTATACTAACTGACTCAGGCATACATTACACGCTCATGCAGCCCGTCAGGTTTACAACAATCACGGTTGTGATTGACGAATAACCTGCCGTGTGTGATTGACGCCTGCATGAGCGCGTAATGTACGCCTATCAGTCACCATCCGTTTTTTATCAATAATGATTGATGGAATTGATTGATATCTGCATGAGCGTGTAATGTACGCCTTACAGCAACGTAATATTTGAATGTCTTTGTAGCAAACACGACAACGCTGTATTGCAGCGTCTCAGTGCAGCGGTATCTAATAGGTGTAAAATGTCTGTGGCCCGAGAAATAGATATAGATATATTAAGATATAGCTTTATTATTTGTTACCTAGCCAATTATATAAAACAAGCCAAATTACCTGTCAAAATTTCGAAAGATTCCTTAGTGAAAAAGCTTTGATTGCTCGCCGCGACCCTTAAACCCATGACCGGGCTCTTTGGCATGGCGTCGGCAATTACGAGCGCAATATTGTTTCTCACAGCCGTAGCATTCGTTGATCCATTCAGATACACTGAAGAGCCCAGCTTGTCTAGCAAATGGAGCAATCTACTGGGTATGTCTAAAGTGTCTTGCGCTACTAAAAGGTCATCCACCTGGAAAGATATAAATAGAGATTTTAATTTTTTTTTTCATTACAGCCTATCCAAAATCCACTGCTGATGACATAATAATAATAATAATCGTTTATTTCCAATCACAAAGGTACTTAAAACAAGAACATGCTTAGATTATTGTCTTAACTCTATGATACAATTATTGTAAAATTGACCATTGTTAGAGAGCGGAACCTATACTAGGATACCCTGTGTTACAGTGTTCCGACCCCCGCACACTCGGACTTGTTTCATATATCGCTATTACCATAATTGTTAGTATGATTAAAAAACATTATTTATTTGCTATGTGCTTGCGTGTTGCATCTACAATCCGTACATGCTACACGCGCGCGTGTGTGCGTGTGTGTGTGTGTGTGTGTGTGTGTGTGTGTGTGTGTGTGTGTGTGTGTGTGCGCGCGTGTGTGTGTGTGTGTGTGCGTGTGTGTGTGTGTGTGTGTGTGTGTGTGTGTGTGCGTGGATGTATGTAAACCTCATATAACTTTTGAACGGCTTGAACGATTGAAATGTACTGAGAGGATTTCCAAAGTGTTTCATAAAAGTTAGATTTCCTAAGAACTTCAACTAATTCGGATTGGTAGATTTCGAGAAATCTCAAAAAAAAAATTTTCAAAAACTGTTTTTTGGAATAACTATCAAACGGCTTTACCGATCGATTCCAAAAACTAATCAGATTTTAACCTTGAAAAAATACGTGGATCGCCGCCAGTCCGGTCAAAATCGATTTTGATTCGTTCGTGAGATATCGTTGACGAAAAATTTTGAAAAAATTGATTTTTTAAATTACTCCGATATTTCATATTCAACGTCATAATTTGATGAAATTTGGAGCACTTTGCATTTGAAATTAGCGGGAAAATCCAGGGATGGCCATCAGGGCCAATCAAAGTTTTTATCGTGAGCGGGCAGCTATGCAGGTCTGGGGAAAGAGACCAGTATCATTGTGATCTAAAAGGTCTATTGTGATCGCTGATCGCTGCTAAGACCTATGTCTTCAATGAATCGAAGGAGTTGCTTAGTTATGAGCAGTTTCACTTCTTCTGGGCGGAATACATAGGTTCCTAGATGAGTGTTAAGCTACAATTCCGTAGCCGACTACAGACAGCAGCAGTAAGCGACGAATCGTCGCGACACAACTGGTTTCTATGTAGTTCTATGAAATACGTTCCGCAGCTAGCGAGACGTCGTTCGCCTAGCGGCAGACGACACTGTAGCCCGACAACACGTTGAAATTTTTTTTAAAAATGAGTTTCACCGACTCCGAGGAATAGAAACTGATAAAGCAGGTGGCCCAATATCCGGCACTGTACGTTCCCTCACTTCCTCCGCATTTCAACATAACGACGTGTGTCTTTTCTCTTTATACTTGTATAATAAAAGCAAGTGATCATCATCGTCTTCCTCTGCTAACAAAAAATGCAAAAATAAATCGCGATCGCTAATTTCAAACATGTCAGACATGTCCCACGGAACACTCGCAACAGACTGGACACGGGCCACTGCCGCCTGCTGTCGGGTTCGGAATCATAACTGCAGCGACATGTCACCTGCTGCTACTGCCTGCAGTCGGCTACGGAATTGCACCTTTACATTTGCGTATTAAGGGTTCGCAATCAGTTAGGATGTGCAGAGGCGTTTCTTCCGTTATGGAACAGAACCGATACATCCTTGAGTTGCTTAGTCCCAGGATGGACAGGTGCTTTTTAAGACAACAGTGTCCAGTTAAAGCGCTTGCCAGAATGCGCAATTTATTTTATTAATGATATACGAGATGCATACGAATCGATCTCATACTGCTTACCTATCACGAGCCAATTACATAGCAGAATGACAAAATAAATTTTTACTCCGAATCGAAAAGTGAAATAACCCAGTGCCTTCCAGCAAGAAAAATGTTTTTATTCTTAAAGACGCTTCCTTACAATAATGAGTTCTGGACTTCTCTGAATGTTTCATTGACAAAAAGCGCTTTAAAAATACTTCCTTATCCCATTCATATACTAAATCCGCAAATCAAGTTCAATAAACTCAGTAAAAGACGTCTAGAATAATAAATTTTAATAATATTAATGTTAAAACTGGATTACGTAAGTTCCGTAGGTACGTAAGGTAAGCATAACGTAATAAAATCCATGATATCATTAAGATAAAAGAAAGATTCGAATTCTGTGTTAGAGACACTCGAGCTGGAATAATTTAAATTTTAAGTGAGTTTCAAAGTCGTTCATCAGGCTTTACTTAGAGTTTCTCCACGTAATTGACCCCAAAACTAGAGTTTTCGCGTTATTATAACATTAACAAAGATTTTTAAAAGGAATACCAAACTAATAATAAAAATTACCGATTTTTCAAAACCATACGACATAATTTTTAGTCATCTTCGACTAAAATTTATCGCGCGCTCGGTATTAAATTACATTGTAGAATATCTAAATTATGTTGAAATTTTGTGAGACATTGCATAAATATCTTATATTTTATTATATTAATATTTTTTAATTATATCTTTTTTTTTTATCAAGAAAGCTATAACAAAATTTTATATCATATTTTAAGATTTATTTATCAACTGAACTGGCAGTGGACTGACAATAACTTTAACATGACGAGTTTTTGACAGTTCGAAGGCTGAGCGTTTGGCCTATACTGTAAGGACTGTAAGGACGCTGGTTTGAATCCGCTCTACACTTCGATACGGTTATCGGTTTTTCCAGCTATGTGACCTGCCTATTACTGATCCGTTGGGCTATGACCGTAACTCTGGTTCTATTACGAATATCCTCGTTACAAATTCCATCACACAAGGATACTAGATCTCGATAGCTCGCTGAGCCTACTTGAGCCTCCTCAACGACCAGCGAATTTATCCTGAACAGATCATATTTTTTAGAAATGATCCCTGTAGTTCCAGGTAAAAAAGACAAAAGACTATGCTATCAGTTTTTCCTTTCACATCAACGGCAAATGATGACTATAACTAAGTATGTATGTTTAGTGATCGTTAACGCGACTGCTGTTTATGAGGTTCTGAGTTCGAAGCCTCGGTCGAAATCAGTTAATGAGTTTTTCTCACAAGTAATTCTGAATAGCAGCCCGAAATCAAGTTTTTCATCGCCGTGCCTCGGAAAGCACGTAAACCGTTGGTCCTGCGCCTGATCTCTCTCCGCTCGTGTCGTATTGGCGTCGCATCGGAGTATTGCTTCCGGACCGCGCTCGCAGCCGGTCACGTCCGTCGGTCGTCGGCTTCCGCCCAGGTGGGAGAAGTACAGCGCGTCGCTTCGCAGTGGGTGCACGTGCTGTGGGGCCAACTCGACTTGCGTCGAGCCTCAAGGACACCCCTGACCCCTCCCGGGACGTTACATACCCAACGCTACGTGTAACCTACTATGCTGCGAAGCGAACTCCGAAGGCCCGGCGTGCTGCTAGGAGAGCGCGCGCCTGTTGGCTACTTCGGCTCCGCATCGAGATGCGTCTCCGCGGGACTTGGAAGTCGCTGACTCTTCCGTCAGATCCCTTCCCAGAGGCGCGACATACGCCAACTTCTGCCTAGGAAACCACCAGGCCATAACCTAGAGCTAGGGTGGAGCACTGGAGGACCGGAGTGCTGCTATCAGGAGTGCACATCTGTCAGCAGGATTGGCCCTGCGTCGACTCCTTGTCTGCTTGACTCCGCGGGGCTTCGAGACTGCTGACCCTTCGGAAGCACCTATCTAGCAGCGCGCAATACGCCAAAGAAAGATACTCTTCTTGCCACAATGCCGTTCTCGAACGGCTCCCAAGACCGGCTCATAGAAATGGGTTGTGAGGATTACCCGGGTAATGGGGAACACCCCGAGGCCCAAAACCTGCAGGGATAAACAACAGTAGTCCCTTGCAGACGACAACACTGGCATCGGAGTATGACTGTGTAGGAATAGAGAACTGTGCCTGCACATACACTCGGGCACTATAATCGTGTCCTGCTCAGATGGCTAGTCTTCGCTAAGAATGGCCACCGTGACCAAAATTTGGTTTGGAGGACATTATTATAACGATGCATTTTTTAAAGGAACAAACATAATCTATATTGATGTTAAAATTTTTCACGTAGCTCTCTCGTCAGAAAATTTCTAGAATATGCTATTAGAATCAAAGTCGCTCTAAATACAGACGATGAATAATAAAGTGTAGGAGGGCGTCGTTTCACCATATTATGCGCAAGCGTAGCAGGCGCGAGTGTTTAACGACAATTTAGTTTCACATATTAGATCTAAAATATTAAACGTAACTTTTATTAATCATGTTTGTTTCAAACATTGTGGGCCTGCAACAACTTTAACTAATGCGTCATATTTTTAAATGGCATACTCATTAATCGTATTTGTGTTTGCGAATAAGAGTTAAGAAGTAAAAGTTACAGTCTATATACGTCCCAATCTTGGGCACAGGCGTCCGCTCATTTCTGAGCCAATGACACTACACCCTCACAATTAAAGACAAACACTGTTAGGATTACGAATGGGTTCCAGCACACACCGCGTACACACCGTACAGCCGCGTTCCTGGGCGGTTCTCACCGCCCAGACCATCGACCGACACAAGCTAAACAGTCAGAGGCGAGGGTCCGCACTCCCCCCCTTCGGACAGAGGTTAGATAGCCCATTAACGCCAAAAAGGCGACATGATGATTGGTAACAATACCAAATCATAAACCATTTCATCATAATCCTCACGCCCATTGCCTTTCCCTTTCTTTAGTTAGCTCGCGTTCGTTTCTATAGTTGGCTCGCGGCCTGCAAGGCCGCGAGCCCTGTATTAGATTAAGCTGTAAGAGTCGCATAGACTAACAGCGCAAACATCTTGAAAGTAGACTAATTTCTGAGAGGGTATTAGTACTAGGAATTGTGCTCCGCGCTGCCCCAATGCGTGTTGGCATACTACACATGTCTTCGAAATAATTTTTTTCCTATTTCTCAGACATGCAGGTTTCCTCACGATGTTTTCCTTCACCGCTGAGCACGTGGTAAATCAGCACTTAAAATTGCAATTCACAATTTCATTGGTGCCGGCGGAGATCAACTCCGGTTTGCTCGCGTACTGTGAAATTTACAGCGAGCGATAACCATCTAAACTACCACTCAGATGGTGTTTAGGAATCTTCATTCAAAATATGGAAAAAAGATATGATACAGTACGGTTTGACAGTCTTTCACGTGTTCCCGAACACCTTTTCTCATTCTTAGATTTACATATTTATATTATATAACAATACATGTTATAATAAAAATAATATGTTTATATGAATATTCTTGTCACCTTTATTCTTAGAATTGTTTTTATTTTTTATGAAAATTTAAATTAGCATTTTCAGTGGTTCTGACTCCGGGTTTCACCTTTAGTAGCTTGCTTGCTTTGAAATTTAGGGCGAGCGCCGGCGCCAAATTATACTAACGTCTTAAAACAAGTTTTAAATTAACAAAACGTGATTCAAACAACACTCCACATTGACCCAACTCGTGTCAAGTGCGCGACGTAAAGCCTTGCGTAATTGGTGAAATACGTCGGCTAGACGAAATAACATGGTATGAGTGTCCAACGGATGCTCTTCATAGTATGAGGTGACAAAGAATTAGACCTTCGATAGTATTTGAAAGTTTTGCCATGGTTGAAATATTTAATTTCTCAAACATGCAGGTTTTTTCACAATATTTTCCTTCACCGCCGAACAAGTGGTAAATCAGCAGTCAACAATGTCGGTATTGCAGGCAGAGATAAAACTAATTCACTTCGAGTTCTGGAATTGATAACAAAACGACGTAATTAAAGCACGTTTATAAAGTTTTCTTCAACTACCTCTTGATTTCTTTAGACATAGCTGACAACATTTTGCATCGGTTATATCGGATGCACGAATTACGGTCGTACATGGAATCGAAAATATATCTTCACAAATATGCCGCAAAAGGCGAAGGATCCTAAGCACAAAGATGACAAAACTCTTACATGTCATTTTTTTATTTAGAATGACTAACACTTGAAGGTAAGTAACTACTACAGTAAAGACATCTTCAGCCAACTTCAAACAAAGAAGGCACTCTATGATCTTCAGAGCAGAACGTAGCGGTGCTCGCATTACTGCTTGGGGGTAAAATAAGGAACCCTACAGAATATGCTTTAATCCAATTGTTTTGTTATTAATTTATGTACATATTTTTTACTACTGAACGCGTAGTAAACCAGCACTTGAAATTGCGATTAACAGAGTTATTATTACCGGCAAATATGGTACTAGATTTGCATCGTTCTATGATTTTAAGGTGATCACATTTACCTTAATAGCTTACGTACCACCGCTCTTTGAAATAATTATTTGATTAATGGTAATAAATTTTAAATGAAATAACTAACATCATCACTTGTTTACCAAAATCACGTTTTTTTTCACAAAATTATTAAAAGGTTTAATTAAAAATAATACTACTTTATATGTACTTACGAGTACTATCCCCAAGTGCAGTTTCGGCCGTTGCATAATCTTTCTCATCTTGTAGGGGAAGCGGGGAAATAATGTCAAGATTCGTCCTGCAACAAAATGATACAATTATTTATGTATTATATTGAGTGAGTGTAAAGAACCGGGATCCTTTTTTACTAGTAACAAAGCATTCCATCTTAGTTCTCAGGAACTCCGATGAAGCTGCAAAAACCATCTGGCTAGCAATACTGACATCACAGAAAATAGAAAAAAGGTTCTAATATCATGGATGACAACACATCTTCAATCAAATTGAGGATACATGCAGCTGTCTATGGATCACAGTATCTACTTGGTACCAGGTGAAATATAAGGTCGTTTGTCAACTCTCCGTGTAGTGGCGCTGTTGAAATATCCACTAACCCATATTATTGAACTTCGTAAGTTTTCCTTATAACTACCAGAAAAATAACTTTTTATAAATACAGTTCATGCAACGCATAGTCTAAGAGTCTAAGCTCCCTCCCCCATCGCAATTAGTACAAATATTAGTGCAATTCATGTATATAAAACACGTTTACTATACAGAAGAAATTCCTAGAGTGATGGTAACTTTTTCTTTTAAATTATAAAAATAATTATTTTTAAAATATAAACTTGGAACCCCGCAATTCAATAAAGCTAGCTTCAAAGCTTATATACTAAGTTAATGCGATTATTCAGGTCTAGCAAATTTATCGCCAGTGGTAATTATTTACCGGCAAGAAAATATGGATACACCGTATTAGGGATGATATGCATAAGAAAGGAGTGAGTGAAGAGATGACGGCTATTAGAGGAGAATGAGAGATAATGACATGCTATGCTGAAATAACTTGGGGTAAGGGCAAGAAGAAGAGTAAGAAGAGGCCAATTGCATACTCAAAGACTTCCTCTTAGATTAAAAAAAAATTACGGTGCAAGCTTGATTCACAATTAAAGATAGAAGTGTGATAAAGGGCGAAAATAAATGCGTAAATAACTAAACGAAAAATCATACGGAAAAAATGAAATAAATAATCGTTATGATGTACCGCGTACTAGAAGTTAACCAAAGATAACTACATCAATTTTTGTTTATTCGGCTGTTGGTAGAGATCGTGAACAACCTTGACACCAGGGATTTCTCGGTCATTGTTCTTGCGCGGTACAACGCTGTAAGTATTATTATTTAGGATACCTAGAACGTCTTACGTCTAGTGTACTCGTAGTCAGAGTTTTCGTTGAACGAAATTGATTATACTGATTTTGTCGCTGTTGTGTTAAGTTTTTCACGTTTTTAAGTGGCTTACAATATCTGCAGTCACATACGGGTGATTGACGTATAGAATTCACAGTTAACGGGGCCTAAAACGGCGCTACCTACCGGGTCTAATTGTGAATCCAAACCATTCAGGGACCCAGTCATACCCACAAAAAAATCATCAAAAGTGGTCCAGCCATCTAGTGACGATCTTTCATACATGCGACAATTGACTTTTATTTTTTAGATAGATATTGGTCCGGTCTTTTTGTAGCTCAGACAAAGATTCTATAAGATCTTACAGTAGATGCACAAATGGCGCTTAGACAAAGACAGACGCGGAACAATCAGTTACGGATTAGTACAATATACAGCTTGTCTTGTATATGTCATTGGTGGAATCAAATTCGGGACTCACGGCAACAACAGATCACTCGCTGGTAAAACAAGTCGGAAATACTGATTAAGCATAACATAACCTTGCCTGTTGTTATTTGCATTGCAATAGCAGTATAAGAAATTCACTTTAGAGTGTTACCATAACCTATATCATAAAGTGATGGCGGTGGTGCCTTGTTGTCTCGGCTTAAAAAATCAATCAACCCATTTCGCTGCATTAGTGTCGTAAGAGACGACTTTGGAGAACATTGAATATACAATAGAGTGTGAAGATTTGTGTTGATGTACGATGCAAACATCATAAAGGCTTATATTAACGGGTTTGAGTTAAAACCATTAAAAATACCTAGCGGCGTAGGAGAATTCATTACCCCATTTCGTCCCTTGGGTTTCGTGGGAGGCGATCGGAAAAATCTTATGGCTTCCGACAGATGTTCAGTCACACAGTCCACCTGATGGCAAATGGATGCTGTGCCCCATAGACATCTACATTCAACGTCTATTAAGAATTAAAAAGAAGATGCGTTTTTACTCCTGAGGACTAAGATGGAATGCCTCGTTTCCGATAAAAGGGTTCACTGCTTTTTTACACTCACATTAAGTTGCTATTTTACGCTGGAATTCTGTGAGAGCGTGGTCCTGTCCTGATCTTATCGGCAGAGATCCATGTCCAGCGATGAACTGTTGCGAGCTGATGATGGTTAAGAAGAAAAATTTACAATCCACAAACAAAACCTACACTGTATACTAAGTCGTTTTTGCATTTCCCAACTACTTACTGAAATTGTGCCATGGAAAGACAAAGGCTTAAAGCTCTTAAGACTTGGACTGAGAAACTTGTCGTACTTATTGTAAATAATAATTTATCACAGTTGTTAATGCCCATACAGAGGTTCAGTTATACATTATTCGTGGCATGTCGGTCTGTTTCACTACGATTTCTTTAGAGTTTATCTCTTGCATGATAACGGATTTCGATTATTAAAATTGACGCGGTAGGATCTGCATTGATGCATCCATATTATATAGTAGAATTTATAATTAAATGTATATTTTCGTAATGTTTCATTTACGGGACACGTACAGCAAAATGTACATGTCCAGTAAATGTACAATAAACTTTAATAATAGATATTTAAACTAAAGGACAGTTTTCAGTTTATACTAAAAAGTTTTTTGTATGCATGAAGAAATTTTGTAATAATATAGTATCTATATATAAAAATCAATCGTTCTCGTTAAAACTCGACAACGATGGATGGATGGTTTAGATTTACAATTAGACCTCACAGGCTATTGTTCAGAGCCATTAATCACACGCGCGAAGACGGGTCGGATGGCTAGTTAGTAAAGTAGTAAAGTAAAGTTAGAACCTATTTGAGTGTCATTGCTGGGCACAAGTTTCCTCTAATCTGAGAAATTTATGGAACAATTCATTCCAGGCCCTGCTTCGGTGCGTGTTGACATCAAAATATTCTATTCTTTTATAATAATTACATTATAATGCTTCTAAAGTTATAAGGTATTATGTATTTGTGACTAATAATGTCCCTAAGACCGAGTTTCGGCCGCGGCGGCCACTCTCAACGGAGACTTGGCGTCTGCTCGGAACGGGATTGTAGCGCCCGAGTGTATACGCAAAAACTATCTATTCGCTCACTTTAATAGTCCAATAGCATCGTAATCCGAGGACTAAAAAGAGATCAGGTGCAGGACGGCTTTACGTGCTCTCCGAGGCACGGGGGTGAAACACCGCTAACTTTCTTGAATATCTTGACGGAAAAACCTAATAAATTATTTTGACCCTACCTGGAATTCGAATCCGGGAGCTTATCAACAGTAACAGTGTTTTAGACCACTAGACTAATGATTTAGACAAACAGAATGTGTTGATGTGTAATAATATTGTACTATATTTATGTTGTATTAATATTTACGATGACAATTAATTGTAACTTTAAATGGAAACAGCACATACTTAGTACTTGTTACAAACTTAGGTCTAAATTGCAAATTTTTAATCATCTACAGTGCTCAGACTGTAATTAATAGAATAACATTGCTTATTAATAGAATAACAACAACAAAAATTTAAACAAGGACATAATAAGTGCTTACGAGCAACACACCTTCGCACGCGAATTTTTGGTATTTAACATATTTTTACTTTTCGTTATTGCTTCATGTATGTGTCGCTACTAAATATAATTTACCTACTTTAAAGTTTTACACAATGTAAGTAGAATAATGAGTTTAATTGAATCCAATGTCTTCTTTTTTATGGTATATATTTTATGATATATGCTCTAGCGGATACTGCTCAGACTTATGGTTTAGACGCATAATCGTACGCATAATACATAAACAGATTTAATTATAAATTAGATTTAAAACCTTTGATGGATATACATACTAAAGATAAAGAAAACACTACGATAAACAATTAAAATTTTTTTCAAGAAATATAAATAACTGTACATGAAAAAGTAGTAGTTAATATACGTGGTAGAGCCACGCTGCAGCTATATTATGGTAGTAGCACAAGTGGATCAGCTCGACCGGGGAAGGACCACGCTCTCACAGAATACCAGCGTAAAATAGCAGCTTAATACTGGTGTGTTTCGTATGGTGAGTGTAGAGATCTGGAGACCGGTTTGTACTGGAAACGAGACATTCCGTCTTAGTCCTTAGTTACAACGCATCTGCGTTTTGATTCTTAATCGAAGATAAATGTAGATGTATATGAACCACAGCATCTACTTACCATCAAGTGGACTGTGTGCTCATTTGTCACCCTTATTCTATAAAAAACGTTAAATTGGTAACAATATTGTTAATTATTTTAAAAATAATAATATTAATGTACTCTACCTAACTACCTTTCTCGTCCGCAATCAGCTCATTATTATCCCACTAAACGTGGACCGCTAACAGAGTAGGGAACATCTGCAGTCACTTTTAGCAGGTGGATTGGCAAAACACAGAGACCTGGCGCCTTGGACACTGCTTAATTAATAACATAACAATAGTACAATTTAAACCATTTCATTACAGTCATAAAATACCATATACAGTACTAAACTAATATTCAAAGTATGTTTAAGCAACAAACAATGGTGTTAAAGTTCGCGCAGTAATAATTTTACAAATGACATAATATACTCCAGCCAGATAAAAACTAGTTTATATGTAAAAAAATAATATGTTAATTTAGACGGACTTATATTTGATAGTAAATATCCGTTCCCGTGGGTTTCTATGACTTGGAAATGACCCAAAAGATATTTTAGTGTGCGATAGATCGGGTTAAAATGTGAAGTAGGTTTTGAAGTGTTTTAAATTCGTGTTATAAAGGTGAACAGAAGACGATGAAAAATGTCTGATTTCAATAGATCTAAATTACATTTTAGCGCTTTGCTCGTATGATGAAAATCTCAGAGAAATCTCGTCCTTCTTCTCCGTCGACTTATTGTGATGAATTTTCAAATACGAACAAATAAGAAAATAAAATTCAAGCACAGCTATTACACGCTTGCTTTAATTGATTTAATTTTAGACACAAACATATACTCTCATGAAATATATCGATATACTGGTATGTTATTTTTGGTTCCCGGCTTTAAAAGATTTTAGTTAATTCCACAGCGCCAACTTTTATGCTATTTCTCTATATAGAATTGTACACGGTGTAATGATCTCTTCAGAATCCCTCATGAAAATATAAATCATCCGTTCCTTGCACCATAACTAAATTCCTAATCAATAGACTTTTTACTAGCTAGGTGGAGAACTAACTGTACAATATAATGACTATTATGTTTGATATTAGGATGAAATTTAAATATCTGTGACAAATCACAAGATAGCAATTATTTAGCCAATACTTGATTTTTTACGCTTAGAAGTACGACTTTGTACTAGTATTTAATAACCCATAATTATTGTCCCTCTTATAAACAATGTTAAAGTTTCTGTTGATTTCTAAATACAGTGTTTTTTATTACATTTTAGTATAAAGTTCTCTTTATTATTTTCTTAAATATTGCATACAGCTGTCATGTCGAACTACTTGCGTTATACTTTTTGTATAACAAGTTAAGAACTGTATTTCTTTATATTCGTGTGTATAACTTGTTAATAAATTTAAAAAAAAAACTAAACCACATGACAAAATTATACGCACGTTACGCTCAACAAGACCCAATAAATAATTTGTATTATACATATGTTTCAAGCAGCTGGAATTTAAACCCGTAATATATATAGGTAGTAAGAGAGGTACCATAACCATAGACAACGCGAATGGGAAATATTACACATACACAACATATTATTGTGATATTATCTATCCTCACTTAATTTATTACCAACATCATCATTACAGTCCATCACAAATCCACTACCGAGCACAGGTCTCCCCATAAATTGCCACAAAGCATGGTCCTGATCCCGGTCCACGCGCATCCGTCAACTTTCGGCTTGTTTCATCAGGTCGTCATTACATGTAAGGGCAGCGGGATAAAACAGTGTTCCCAACACTGTACTTGTTAGTACACAATTATAGTAATATAATTTATTTCATTAGTCGTTTTATATAGAGTAAGGGTGACAGGTGAGCACAATGTCCACCTTGACTAAGATGAAATGCCTCGTTTCAGGTAAAAAGGGTTTCCGGTTCTCTACACTCACCAAACGAAATAAATCTTAAGTTTCTATTTCACCCTGGAAGTCTGTTAGAGCGTGTTTCTTCCCCACTCGAGTCGACTCATTCGTGCTACAGCCATTATATAACTGCAGTGTGGCTTATGAATGTGTATTTTTACCATCGTACCGTATAACCTATGCAACTACAAATAGGTTATAGGGAAATATCACAAGGTTAAAGGTCAATTTATTCAACACAAAGTATATTTCAACGAAATTGGAAAGGTAGAGAACGTGTGTTAGAGTAGTTGCTTAGTCTCAATAAACGACCTTAGGGTCGGGATATTTCTTCCGACTCTATTTTGCATAAACGAATTTTATATTTATATTTTTTGGATGTATTTTTCTATTCCTTTTTTCACTAGGGTTGCTAAGCGGCTTGCCAAGTGTGGCAACTATTGCAAATATACCTCCTATGAGGCAAAGTATAGGGCCTATATTCAGCAGTGCACTTTTGATAGACTGTATCGGTAACCGTAATGTTTTTTTTTTCATTTTCAGAAAATATTACCCTCACTCTACAGTATATCGTTTTGCACGGAAATAGATTAAGTTACTTAATAAATATTATAAACGTAGTGAGTGAGAATCTTTCCTTAAAGTTCACTGCCTTAGTTGACATTCTTAGCGGGGTTGACAACTGAACTGAACTGTAAGAAAATAAAAGCCTAACGAAATGGGCACAGACTTCCCTTGATTTTTTTTTGGAACACGAAAGAGTTTGTCTTCTCTTGCCGTAGATAAAAATATTTTTTGGAATATCACAGTGTTACCCATTTATCAGTGTTGATACGTCATTAACAAAATATTTTTACTAAAAAGAATTCTAACTTCACCTAGTTTAATTTTGAATTTTTATTCCCGATACTTCGGGCCCTTTACTAAACCGAAGGTAACGGGAATCGTGTTTGGTAAGATCTTCGATGTTATTTTTGGGAGAATTTTTAGTATATCAGACGTGATGACGGTACCACCTACTTCGACATCTATAATTAATAGTCAAAAATTATCGCAGGTCGAAGTGCTGTAAAGCGTCCGTAACATAGCGATTGAAAAATGTTAAAGCGAACTGTTATACCCCATCAATGTTAGGAGATCGGTTAACGCATCTCTTTCACGCTGCTGCGTCAGCACAATAAAGC
>DWHP01001575.1:0-15863 GCA_018247895.1 Parnassius honrathi | reverse complement strand
CAAAAATATAGTTTTTATTTAGCTACATGCTTTTTTTTCGCACCGTACCTGACCGCCAAAATGACGTCATCAAAGCCATGCGTCAAGTGTACGCGTTGTAGTTTGTTGCAAAGTTTTGCTGTCATGTCAGAAGTGAACAACACGGCTGGTACCGTAGAATACTATAATACATACATAATAGAACGGGAGTGGGCGGAGCCCGTGTAGCATGTCAATTCACACCTATAAATGTCAACACATCTCTTCACGTTACAATCGTTTCCAATTTTCGTGTCAAGCGTCGCTACATGCAAATTATTTAAAAATGCCGAATTGCACAATATTTACAAATAAATATGTATTAAAATTTAATCGATTTATTTCTCTAATGATGATCTTGATCATTAATCAAAAGTCTAAAATTTGTAAATTTACTCAGTCTGTGAACACAGTGAACCGGGTTTGTAGTAGTGACAATACGACGTAATTGCTTATATGTTGCTCCCGGCTACGCCGATCTTCGTACAAAACAAGATTGACAGCCATTCTAGCGTGTATTATAGTATTCTATGGCTGGAACTGCTTAATTTCAACTACCAGCTTTACATTTAACCTTATTCGACAACACAGTAGGGATACTATAACGCCACTCGGAATCTACTAGCGTTTCTTTCCAAGAAGCAGTTCAATAAACTATATTGGAGCTTCTCAGATTCATCGTAAAATGTGGTTATCCTGAGACTGATCCGAATTAAGCGCTGTGTCTAATTTTTTTTAAACTATTTGTGTTTCGGTAGCTTCATGTGAAAGCTTTTCAAAACTAAAATTAATAAAATACTTACTTAAGGATAAGAAAATCAATTTTGATAACTTAATAGAATATTTTAGCAAAATAAAGTCCCGTAAGCATGTTTAGCGTTTTTTGTTTTATTTAAGTTTTTGTTCTTTTTAAGCACCCCCAGCTTGATAGAAAATCGCCCAGAATATCGCCCCTATGAGGCAATCTATTGGGTTATCTATTATGTGGAGGCCTGTGTTCAGCAGTGGGCTTAAATAGACTGTAACGAGAATCACTATTCCATCCAAAAACTCCATCTCTACTTTCCATCGGGTGCTATCATAGTCAAGCACGTCGTTTTAACTCATAAAACAACCATCAAATGAGTTCTTTTTATTATTCTTATTAAGAACCAGGATTTATTAGGTTCAGATATGGTACAGTAGCTTTACTAAGAGGGCTATCATTTACCAACCGTTTTATCTCGCATTTCCATTGTTTTGCGCCTTTTATTATTACAAACTAGTTTTACGCGTATGAATCAAATGTTATTTTCTAAGCTATTATCATTCCTATTATGTTCCGTGTACAAGTTATAATCGTACACACGATAAAAATTGTATACACCGTGCTGTTGTAACGCCCACCTATTGTAAGAAAACCGCATCAATGGAGCCGTGGATAATCCGCGATAAATGGAATACCTTGAAATGGAATGTAATTAATTACAAGTTTTACCAACTACTATGATACACTAATTCTTACGTTGTTGCTTCACCGATTACGATGGCATTCGTGTAAGAAAACTTCGTTCTTGGCCTACAGCAAATGTTTATACGGCCCCATTATGTTTTGCCGCAGTTATATTTTTTTATAGCATTGGGTGACAAACGAACACAAAATCCACTTGATGGTAAGCGAATGCTGTGAGCCGTAGACGTCCACATTCACCTTCAGCTAAGGATCAAAATGCAAATGCGTTGTCACTCCTAAGGACTAAGATAGAATGGCCCGATTTCAGTAAAAAGGAACACCGGTTCTCTACACTCACCATACGAAACACAGCAGCATTACGCTGCTATTTCTCGCTGGTAGTCTGTGAAAGCATGGTCCTGCCCCGGTTCAGCCGACCCATTCGTAAAAAATGCAGAAACATCAAGTCCTGACGACAACTTGACTACGTACATCGCGTTAACTCAATTATTCGCGTTGAAAGTAGTAATTTTATATACTCCTTGGTTTGCGTTATCGCGATGTGTGCGGCCTAAGCATTATTGTATTACGCGTCGTAACTGTGTCGTTAGAAAATAGCGTACCTGGGACTTGTTATTTTTTCATTTTTTTTTGTAATGTTATACAAAAGTGAGTGTGATTTATCAGTGTAGTGTTATATCCTCACGACCTTATTTTAATCTAGAAGCTACTAGTCTTACTTATCTATATAAAAATACGAGATACAAATGTTGTATACATTTGTATCTCGTATTTTATTATTTATTTTAGTGAGTATGGTTTATCAGTGTAGTGTTATATCTTCACGACCTTATTCTAATCTAGAAGCTACTAGTCTTACTTGTCTATGTAAAAATACGAGATACAAATGTATACAAGATAATAATTTAATTTAGTATACAAATGTTGACGTTTTAGTGTATAAATTACACATATTATATTACGTTATAAATAAACTCATGGACAAAAAAGTGTGTTTATACACAATTATATACAAAATATCATGAACATTTGTGATTATAAGTGTCAATCATTCATTTCTCGTAACCGAATCGTTCTAGTACATTTCGTCACGCGTACCGGTGCATTCGGATCGATCATTCAAATGGATCATTTCATGCTTTAGAACTCTGTAAGTATGTGAGATCCATTAGGAACCGAAAATTTTCTATTTGATTTTGTAATAGCGCCATCTACTACATAGGTATATAGGTAATAAAGTCATTTTATCGAACAAAAAATTATTGACCTTCAAGGTGATAAGTACAATAGACGCTACATAGCATAAACACAAAAACAACATAAATCGGTCGGTATATTATGAATGGAATGAACAAACATGATAACTTTATTCAATATTATTATATATTTAATAAACTTGTTTATTTTTAAACTTCATTCCTAACAATAAGACACAATTTCATCTTACTGATTCATATTAAGTTTTTTGTGTTTAGGCCACCTAGCATATATTGTCCGTACCACTTAGAGTCTCATCAATATTGGTTCGACTTCGATAAAATGAGAATGACTTTAATCTTTAACTATAAAACGAAATAAATGGCGCTAGTTATTACTAAGCTAAGCAATTTTAGTGGAAAGAAAATATTGTTTTGATTTAAAACACTAAAATTTAGGCTTTACATGTCTAAAAATAAAAATTGTTACGTTTATTTGCTATAAAATTAAACTTTTATCTGTCCTGTGAACGCATATTTTCCAATGTAGGGTAACAATATGTAACAAACGCAGTTATTTGAAGCTCAATAAGACAGAGCTATGCTTATTTTTAAATTACACTCTGTAAATTTTTACTTTCGCCGAACTTGACAACACTTTCGAATACATGCACTGCACTGTGTACCCTATACTAAAAACAATTCATTTAGATCATTCGGAATTCGGTCGATTTTCGACTCATTAAAAAAATTCGTAAATTGTTTGTGATTGGTTGTACCGGATCATTCAAAAACAAGTGAATGAATCATCAATACCTTTAAGTGTACCAGCTCAAACGAACGAATAATTAATGATTGACACATTTTGCTTATTATTCGTTAATTTAAAATTGCTAATGTATAAAAAAATAAACGATCAAATGCCAAAAATTTACCAGGAGGGAATTATTTTTGTACAGAATTTTGGTTTTGGCGGGAACTTGGTCGTCGACGGATTGTCGCTCCTGTTTTGTCGCTTGAATAATGGTTTGAAGTGACTTATGAACTTAAGTGGCTGTCGTCATCAGCTGTCCGTTGGGTTGAGCTGTCGTCAAAATCTCCCAAAAACTTCGCAATGTGACGCATGATCATATTGTTACGAAAAAATATATAAAATGAAGATTCCGAAAGAAATGATAGGCTCAGAAGGGCTAGAACCCGGAGTCGTAAAGCCAGTTAATAAAAAAAAAATTACAGAATTTTTGTTTTCATAAATGCTTAGGAAAGGCTATAATATGGGCTATAATCAGCACTTAGTGTTGCCGCCTCTAGCTCTTCGAACTGCTTCCAGTCTCTGTGGCACACTTCTAATTAAGTTATCAATAAAATCTTGAGAGATGGCGTTTAATTCTTCCTGTAATGCGTTTTTCGGATCTTTCAAATTAGCGGAGGTGGGATTTCTTTCCTATTTTTTCTTCCAAGCTTATCCCATACATGCTTTATGGGGTTTAATTCAGGAGAGCGCGCTGGCCATCCAATGGCATTGATTTTAACGTCTCGAAGGTATTCAAAAACTACGGCCGCAGTGTGGGGGCGTGCAGTACCAAACATACAAACAGGGGCGTAGCTACCGCCGTAACAGCCGTATCAATGATAAAGGGTCGGGAAAGTGTGTAAGCAAAAATTCGTAAGTTATCGTATATTGTATCCACAAATTCACTCTAACTCTTAGGCCGTACTTCCCGAAAAAAAAAATCATATTATCTAATAGTGCCCAACGTGCCTAAAGAAGACCTGTCAAAATTTAAGGCGCAGTGGCTTAGAAATGAGTTGCTGCGCTGGGGCCTGCGGGTTCGAATCCCGCACGGAACAAGTATTTGTATGGCCTACAAATGATTGTTCCGGGTCTGGGTATTTGTACTTGTGCAATTTATGTTTGTAAACTGCCTCCTCGATACAGGAGAAAATCCGGGTGGGTGCCGGGAGCACACATACAAGCAATTACGTCATATTATCGGTTAATCACTACTACAAACCCGATCCGCTGTGTTGACATATCGATTTTAATACATATTTATTTGTAAATAGCGTGCAATTTGGCATTTTCTAAATTATTTGCATCCGAAATTTGGAAACGATTGTAACATCCAAACACATCTCGTGTTGACATTTATACGCGTGAATTGACGTGTCAGTGACATTTTAATGGCTACGTGGGCTCCTCCCACTGTCTCAAACTAAACAAAGATTTTAGAGCCTCTGAGACCTATGTACGAAGTATTACAACTACTTCGAATACATTAGATACATAGATATAGATATTTAGGTATCACACGAACTAATAGAAAGGAACCTAACTTGTACTCATTTACGATCCTCTATTGAAACGTAATAAAACTGAAACAGTTTTGCAAAGATTAATCACTGGTGATGGGAGTGCATCACCTACAACAAGATCTTGCAAAAAAAATCTTGGTTAAAGGGTAGTCAAGTTCACAGACTGTAGCGAAACCCGGATTAACACGCAATAATGAGATACTGTGTTTATGGTGGAATTAGAAGAGCATCATTTATTATGAGTTTTTAAATCTGGGCAAAAACATCAATTCGGATTTCTATTGCCAACAAATAGTAAGACTCAAGCAAGAAATTGAGAAAAAACAGCCGGAGTTGATCAACAGAAAAGGAGTGAGTGAACTTTCGTCATGACAATGCCAGACCACACAGATCTTTAGCCACACAGCGAAACTTAAGAGAGCTCGGTTGGGAAGTGTTAATGCATCCACCATATAGTCCTGACCTTGCACCCTCAGATTTTCACCCATTTCGGTCTCTTCAGAATTCTTTGGATAGTGTTAACTTAATTTCAAGAAACGGACTCAAACGACGAAGCATTTTTTGATCAAAAATCCCAAAATTTCTACAGCAACCTACAAGATGGCAACAAGTTATCAAACAAAATGGCACATATATATGTCATTATTAAATGTAATAAAACGTTGAACAAAAATGTGTATATAAAATACGAATAAACTTTCCCAGATCTATTAAGTTTGCCGAACAAGACAAGACAAGTGTATATTTGATTTGAATTGTTCGGCTAGTTTAGTACCTAAGTAGTGTTAATAGTAATTAATAACTTATAATCAATATCATTATTTTAATTCATGCGAGCGGTTTTGGGCCCCCCACCAAATCTTGATACAGGGCCCGTCTAAGACAAGCTACGCCAATGCATACAAACAAATGTATCTCATATTGAAAGAGGCAAATGGCACTACCATTCCTTTGAAAATCTCAGTTACATTTCGTGCCCCTGTTAGTTACCCACTCTCAATGACGTACTGTACTCCCGTACAAATACCTCTTCATACCATGACTAACCCTCCGGCATATTTTCCTGAGATCGTACTTTTATCCCGGGCATGTCCACACTTTAATACTGCCATCATCTGACTTCAGATAAAATCTGTACTCCTTTATGAATAAAACTTGACTCCAAGCTTTGCTATTCCAATTTTCGTGATTGCTAGCAAAATTAACTCGAGCTACTCGATGTCATGCGGCAAAAAGGTGGGCCTCTAGCAGACAAGTGTAAATTTATTCCGTCCGATTTCAGTCTTTTTCTCACAGTTTTTGTGCTTACTGCAACCACTCAAATTTTTCGGAGCTTCGTTGTTACCTCAGAATAAGTTAAGGTCCGGTTTCTAAGCACGCTGTTACGGTTTTCTTTTTACGTACCTGTCCTGCTCGTCTCGTATACTGTCCGGTTTACGGATAGATACCTTTTGACAACTCGGTATAGTACATATTTTGATACTCGTGATCTTTGGGCCACATGTTCGTAGGTGTGCCCAGTTTCAATTAAAATGGGAGCCCTAGCAACTTGAGAAGCGTTTACATCTGACATTCTCGGTTTATTTGCAGCCACAATTCACACTTAAGACTTTTTCATGTGGTAAAGCCAAGCTGCAACTATATTATGTTTGTAGCACGAATGGGTAGGCTCGAACGAGGTAGGACCACGCTCCGTTTTATTTTATTATTAACAGAATACCCGCGTAAATAGCAACTTTATGATGCTCTCTTTCGTATGTGGAGTGTAAAGAACCGGAGACCCTTTTTGCTGAAAACGAGGCATTTCATCTTAGTCATCTGGTGTGACAACGCATCTGTATTTTGATGCTTAATCGAGGATAAATGTAGATGTCTATGAGCTACAGCATCCACTTACCATCAGGTGGACTGTGTGTTCATTTGTCTCCTTTATTCTATAAAAAAAAAAACATTTAACGTGATAAACAAGGCAGACAAGGCAAACATTTAAAGAAAATCTAAATTTAAACTCAAATTCAAGTCTAAATCAAACGTACGAAAAACGCAATATTATTCATTACCTACACAAAAACAAACGAAATTCGAAAAAAAATATTTTCCGAAACTTTTTTTTAATAGCATTTGCTAATATTTTTGCCAGTAGGCACGATAAATTAAATATTTTTTTGCGTTCCTGTAAATTTGTTAGATGAGTGTAATATAATAAGTAATGTGTACACTAACACCTTTCTTAATAAATTCTCTAAACGATAGTAAAACTGTTCCTAAATCCATTTAGTAATCCAAAAGTTTTAAGGGGTATTTCCCCTTGTAAAAATACTACCTCAAATGGCTTAGCAAGATCCAACGTTATGCCGAAAATATTCCAGCATTAATTTTGAAATAAATATGTGGTAAAGTTGAGGATTAATGTTAATAAGTACTATGTTAGACGAAACCACGATTCCGTAAAAATCCAAAGTTACCTCCAAACCAAACAATAAACCGCTGGTATTCATAAAATACTTTAGATTAGGTCATGAAACTTTGCATACTAACTGAACTAAGTATAAAGCAGGGCTTATGTTTTTTTTTTTAATTACCGTTATTGTCACTGGGAAAAGAAATTACCAAAACCATCAACGTCTTGAAGCTTGTTTCCTGCTGCCCGATCAGTCTCCGTAAGTCTGGCTACGGCTTTCGAATGGGAAATCTGTGTCGCTTACGATCAGAATACACATTACGCAACGGGATGGCGTAAAATTAAAATGGGAAAAAACCGTAATAAAAATAAAAAGCGACTGGGTTGGCGTAAAGAAACAGGCGTAAATATGTTAAACCTAATGAAATAAGTATGTAACGACCTATCCACTTACAGTACTAGTGATTACAAACATGATACATAGCATACGACGCGCGGGGATGTGTGGGCGAAATTAGAATTTGAGCTGAGTTACTACAGCCCCTTAAGCGCCATCAAAGGCAGATGTACTTTATTTCAGCTGTTTAGTGATAAATATCTCAATATTCCTAACAAACACGAAACTGCTTCAAAAGCAAACGGCGCCAAAAGCAGACTTTTCACGCTTTATACGTGCGCAGAAAATCAATTTTTATCATTAAAAACTGTGAATTCATATTTTTTTGAATTCATTATGAAAGTTAAAGATTTTTCTTAGTGAACTATGGTGGCTAAAACACGATTCACACATTTTGTCTCGATAGAAAAAGATCGCAAAGTTTCCTGAAAATCTACAATTTTAGGTACGTCCACTAAGTGAAAAAGCAGTTTCATTCGAATGTAATGAAATCAATTTCAATTAAATTCAGGCTTTGTGTTCACCAGTAAATACGTGAGTTAATGGTTTATTTTTCTATAAAGGGGTATATATCATTTTAAAAAGAAATATCAAGTAAATATTCCGCGATTATATAGCGCGCGGACCTACACTTATGAAATGTAATATAATGAATAGAATATAATGAAATAATCCTACACTTTTGTGTATTAAATAAAGTTATATATATATCGTCGATATTTATAAATCGGGATATATCGATAATCAATATTTATCGTGGAGTATTGAATTCGTATTAATTATGACACAGGCCTTCTTTCTTATATGAGCAGGTAAATGGAACAGTTTATCCACGCGCTGCTACAATTTTTTTAAACTATTTTAAGCCAGTGTTTGACTTTCATCCCACTGATGGTACTTAGTGACGGACTTTTTTGTACTTGAAATATTTTTATTACTTAGATACGTTTTTCTCACGATAAATTAGGTGAGATCATAATGATGTGATTGCACCGCCGAGCACTTGTTAAATCGCCATCTTAAATTACAATTAACAATGACGTTACGTACGTATGTTACGTAATGACGAGTTGAATTAACAAAGACAGCTTCACGGTGCTGTGGCTTGGCAAAGGTTGGAATCCCGCGCGGGTCAAGTATATCTGGAAAATCTTAGTGGGGAATAACGATTTTTTAAACAAAACGAGATAATTTTAGTGGTGCTTGTAGAAGTTGAACTGTGATTTTTCGTGCACTCTGAATCTTATAGCGAGTGCTTAAAAGTTAAAACCCCTAAGCAATCATTAATTAGTTTATTTCGGAAAAAAAACTGATCTGTATTTATTAGTACTTTTATAGTCTAACGATATGTTTGATACAACATTTCAAAACTAATAAATAATTTATTTTTGTTTGTTTTATACGTTTGGTTTAAATAACTATGACCACTTTTATTTCAGAAACACCTTTAACAATAGCGGCTGGCTTAAAATCACCTGGCAAACTCCTAATAGCCCTTGTGAATGGTGGCGCTTTACTCGACTACCGAACGAAAGATGGCAGTACAGCTATGCATCGGGCGGTAGAGAAAAACTCATTAGAAGCAGTGAAAACACTTTTAGAACTAGGAGCGTCACCGAATTATAAGGACAGCAAGGGATTAACACCTTTGTATCTGTCGGTTACCTATAAAACGGACCCATTATTGTGCGAAACGTTATTGCATGATCACGCAACTATCGGTGCTACGGATCTGCAAGGGTGGCAAGAAGTGCATCAGGTTTGTTGTTCGTTTTAAATATAATGATTTGAAGATTATATATATTTTTATTGATTTTTTCTATATAAGTAGTATTTGAATGACACGAGTTAACTATAAGCTAGAGCTAGGCTACATGATGGTAAGTGAGTGCTTAAGACCACAGGCACCTCCAACTAACTTCAAGTTAGAGCCAGTAATTATACCATTTTTGTACCCTCGAACTCAGCAGTGGGTGGACCGATCCATGGTTGCAAAAATAGGTGAGTAGTTGAATCGGACGAACGACTAGACGGAAAACACGCCTTTATCCACTTTTTATACTTTTATAAAACTGAAGTTGCAAAAGAACTCACAGTCCACCTGATGATTAGTGGCTTCCACAACCAACAGACACCTGCAGCCAACTACAATCAAAGAAAGCTACGGATGCGTTGTACCCCCTGAGGACTAAGATACCACGCCGCAAGAGATCTAACACTCTTAAAATTATTGTTTTATTTCACGCTAGCCGATGTTCGCTCGTTGGGCGCACGATAATTGACGGTAATAACGACGTACATATAAAATATCAAGCATTTTTAATGGGACTATCGTAATATTCCTTTTTAAGGAGCGTTTATATTACGAAATGAGTAAGAAAATTTCGCATAAATTTCAAGTCAATCGTGTGTGTAGTTTTAAAGATATCGTGATGAGTCCAGTCATTGTAACGTGGTAGAGCCACGGTGCGGCTATATTATGGTTGTTACACGAAAGGGGATGTGGAGAAGGCGAGAGAGGATGGAGGATTTCAGGTTCGTGCCAAACGGAAGTCTGTAGTCTCTTCCACTGGGTGACAGGCGTGAGTGAGTTTATATAAAATATGAAGTTAATTTTTTTGGCTACTTCTTTTACGGATTACTGTTGTGCATTTCTTCATAACGGATTCTATCACGCTAGATGGAGTGACGCCTGGACCGTGTTTTGTGGCATTCCTTGGGGGAGGCTTATGTCCAAAAAATAGAATTTTGAGGGACTATTCGATAAAATTTTCAGGCATGCCGCAACGGTCTCGTCCAGCACCTGGACCACCTGCTATTCTACGGCGCGGACATGAACGGACGTAACGCGTCGGGCAACACGCCGCTGCACGTGTGCGCCGTCAACGCCCAAGACTCCTGCGCTCGCCAGCTGCTGTTCCGCGGCTGCGACAAGGAGTCTCTCAACTTCGCCAATCAGACACCCTATCAGGTAATGCACCCAAGATGTCTATTACATACTAATGTGCATATTGTAAACACAAACATAAAATTATAAATGTAGATTGAAGTACGTATATTAATTTCATTTGGCCCATGCTGTCTGTGGCTTCCAACTGTCGGTAGATATTATTGTGGTTTGTGGTGTGTACCCGCTTTAACCGCGAGCACTTTACAATTTTTGTGAATAGACCCCACACGCGCATTTCTTAGTAATAAGTACGAAATATACGAGGTCTCTTCAAAAAGTATCGCGAATTTAGAATTTACGCGGGCTACGTATATTTGATTTTTGATTTCTTTGTAGCCTCATGTTGGTACTCATATTCCTTACTTATGCTGGCAAGGTCGGCCATTTTGAACGTTTAGTTAATTTTTGACAGCTGTTTTGCTTGGGTGTGTTTTGGTTCGTCTTCGATTTTTGCCTATTCCAAAAAATGGAAGAAATAAAAAAGAACCTGTATTAAATTTTGTGTGAAAAACAAAAATAAAGTACGCGGACGCATTCCGAATGTTGACTGTGGCATATGGTGAAGCTACCTTAGACCAAAGCAACGTTTATCGATGGTACAAAATTTTATCAGAGGGCCGAGAAGATGTGAACGACGAACCGGGTGTCGGACGCCCGAGCAACAACAGACGATAACATTGACAAAGTGAAGAAAATTTAAATGGCCGATCGTCGAATCTCCGTTAGAGAAGTTGTTGAGGACCCCTGTGACTTTTCCTGTTCCCAAAACTGAAGAGGCCCATGAAAGGACGATGCTACGCCACGATTGAAGAGATAAAGACGGCGTCGAAGGAGGAGCTGAAGAAGATCACGAAAAATGATTTATTTAGGTGCTTCGAGGATTGGAAAAAACGTTGGCACAAGTGCATTGTATCCGAGGGGGATTACTTTGAAGGAGACAAAATAGATATTCACGAATAAATAAATACTTTTTAAAAAAATGTAAAATTCGCGATACTTTTTGAACAGACTGTGTATCTCTTATTCTTAAAACCGGCACACAGTAGTAGTACTGCTGCTTGGCGACAGAAATTAATAAGAGCAATTCGATTAAACGGTAAACAGAAGGTTTCCTTCCACTTTCAGGTAGCAGTTATAGCTGGAAACTTAGAATTAGCAGAAGTTATAAAGAACTATAAAACGGAAGAAGTCGGTGAGTTGAAGTCTTTATATGGCGCATGATATTAGCTGCCGCTTCTTAAATTCGTAATATGTACTTAATTCTCAATTGATTCCTGTATTTCTTTTATGTATTTGTATTTTAGGATTCTTGCAATTGCTTTTACACCAAACCATATTGTTGTTTATTAATATTACTCAAATAGACTATTATATTATTATTAGAAATCATATATCCCTAATGACACGCAAATTCCATACATATATACATAGCATGTTTTCATACAACTTTTATATTTTAGCTGTTTCTCTTTATATTCCATTGCTTTTTATAATGGTGATGGTTGTATATTTTTGAATTATAATAGGTCTATTACGTAATATAATACAATATTATAGTAATGTTTATCGATTGTTAAACGCACACATAAACACACTAATTTGTACTATAACTGTGTATCTTGTGTAAAAAAATATGATATTATATGTATCAATTTATATATGTTGTGTCATTGTCAATCAATTAGTTTTATGTTTCGTTCGTCGCACGATTATAAATTTTCTTTTTTTTTTGGTTCTATTTTACATTTAAGTCTACGTTTAATATTTCTTTGAGAGCACTTCAATCTTCAAGCCAACTTTTGAGTTGTGATTTCGATTGGTTTCCGCTCGTTTAGTTTGTGTATTGGTTTCGGGTGGTTGACGAATCGTTTTCAGTGCCTTTCCGCGGGCCGCCTCGATACAATCCGAAGCGGCGGTCAGCGGCGTGGGGCGGCTGGTGGCGCGCCGGCGACCGCTCGTCGCTGGCCTCGTCCACGCGCATCCCCGCCGACCTGGACGTGCTGCTGCGCCGGCCACCGCTGCACCCGCTGCCGCCCGGCTCGCCCTGCAGCATCCAAAGACCGTTTTCCTCTGCGTCCTCGAGCATAAGTGACGCGAGCCACCCGAGTCACGAGGACGACGCCAGTATACTCACAGGTAACTGCCGGCCGAGCGCACCGCTCGTTTGCACACGTGGCCACGATACGTGCCGAGACAACCATCACCATGCATCAACCTCACTGACCAACCTCACACCGACTGCATGTTCCATGTTTTTTCAATTAGATGTTTTCGTATTTCTCACGATCCGCTTCATAGCTTTCTATTCCTTTCGGACGTGTTTGTTTTTAAGTTATTTACTGTTTATTTAGTTCCTATTGTAAGCAGTTTGCCGCAGGAACTCACGCTACTTTAAATGGAAAAAGTTTTAAAATTAGCCCAAAATGGCAAAGTAATTCCAGGCACTCACGTTTAGTAAAAGTTTCCTATGCGTTTAAACCATTAAAATGTTGTTAGCCTTACAAACATCTGGTGCTAAATTTAAAAAAAATATAATCTGTTATATCCAGGATGGCGTTGACGATGTAACAATAAATAAAATCTCGATTATTCCAGTTCAACAAATCATCATAAAATAAAAAATCGTGGTGTTTTGTAAAAATTAAAAATAACATTCTTTTCATATTTTTTAAAGGAATTTAAAAAACCTTTGTAACAGTGCTCGTAGGGGATAAAACCTTGATGTTTACTTTGTTTAAAATTTACCTTATTCGTCAGTTCTGCATCTGATTCAGTAAAAAATAATAATAAAATAATCATCACGTCATCTGTCTGTCTGAAATGTAATTTTTTATTATATTTACGCGAATACTAAACATTGAATAAAGCTAATTTTACGGATTTTATCGCGTGTCTTTTATTTATTTTTAATTAAATTTATTTAAAGCGCGTGTTTGAGCTAAATGCCGCGCTAGTCGTTATTTGTTAGGTTTTTAGGAGCTTTTAGGAGCTATCAACTTGCTATTAAAAAGATAAGTCAACTAATAAAAAATCTTTTAAATTTCTACGTAATCATTCCATAATAGTTAATTCCAATTTTTTTAAAGGAGTAAATACTTGATGAATCTCTCTATAATTAAACCACATAAATGCGAAATAATTATTGATAACATGCATGTCTTCATAAAGTAAGCATTATTGTATTTTGCAAATTACACTGACGGATAGGCAATTTATTAATGAACATTTTGATCTATTGAATTTTTTTAAAGGACTAAAATTCGATTTTATAAAGAAAATATTTTAAAATTTGGGGTGTATTTCTTACGCGATATATTTATTATAGCGAGAGCGCGTGGAATGTAAAAGCATATGTGGACCGAATGCTCAAAGTTGTTCGCTAGGAGTAGCACCTTAACTTATTTTTAATTCTCGTCGTTTCAGGTGCTTCAGCACCCATGGTCACAGGGGTCAGAGTTATGCAGCTTCAGTTTTAGAATTTAAGTCCGATCAACGCAAAACGAGATCGCAGTATGTAGAAGTCTTGCAGTGGTATGCTAGGGTTTGGATTTAATTTTATTAATTATAGAATCCCAAGCATATGGAAGTGCACATTCATCTCCTCTATTGAAATTTGGACGTTTTTTTTTAAATTTCAGTAGCCTGGCGAATCATTCATGATAGGAAACGTTTTTCTTTTGCGACGATTTGTGGTCTATCAAATCTGACATAATAATGGGGACGATTTTGGACATGTTTACAGGCTGCACCCGAAGCGTCGGAGCTTCAAGTCAGCTACGTGTTCCATTACGAGGGTTTGTATAGATCTCTTGTTTATCCGGGCACAGATATCTTCATATTTCTGTGAGGGTTTTTTTTTTGTAACAGGTAAAAATAGGTTGTGCTGCCCTTCTGCGTGTTTACATACTCAAATTTTATATTATTTACTTCAAATTTTAGGTCTAACTTTGCTCTCACCGTTTTTCTTTACCATAAAGTACGTGGTATATCAAATTTAAAAGTACAATGACCATTTCTTACTTTCGGCGTTCTCCTTCCGTTATTAATCTATCAATTTAAAAATGTGCGTATCTATAATCTCTATGCAATCAATTATTGAAAACCTGTCTTTATGTTCCTGATATAAATGTTCTTTTATGTAATGGAATCGCGTTGAAAATTTTGTATTTTCTTTTTATGAACTGATTCTAATGGCGTGCTTTACAAATAAACAAAATAATGTACTTTATTCGTTTAAGTATTAATAAATTTTTTTTTTGATTCGATTGCAGAAAATTTTGTTAATCGTTAATATTCAAAATAATCAAAATCTCTACGTGAACGAAGTTGCGGGCACAGCTAGTAATTAATAAAAATTAAAAGCAAACTCTAAGATATCACCGAGACAAGTCCAAGCATACTACTTCAAGATACTGAAATGAAGATTCGAAGGATGAAGGTACCCGGGCTATGAGATTGGAACGTCAACTACCTCAGTTTTTTCGTAAACATTGGTGCTGTAAAGCACCTGAAATGTAGAAAATTAAAAGTAGGTTAAGACACACGCAATAAAATTCGCAAAATTTGTTTTATTTAATGTTTGAAATGTGTGAAAAGTAAAGCAAAAATGTTCGATATTTGGCATAGACAAAGCGAAGTTGATCAATTAATATTTAGAGCGTTATCATAAAAATTATTGATTATTTTGTATTTGAGTGTTTCCAAAATTTATTTTAAAAATTATCCCAAAGAAAAATTACAAATTATACAGGCAATTAAGTATTTTCGGTATTTTATTATTTTTTATGCATTTTGTTTTAAAAATATAAATTAAATTAAATTATATACTTACTTTATTGATTTTATAAAAATGATTAAAATTTCATTTACTGAGACGTCGTCATCGTCATAGCACGAGATCCCGCTGCGAAATCACTACGTTCATTGTTTCGTCGTGGATCAAACACACATTTTTACACACGTTTATGAATAGGAGAATACACTGATAACACCGCAGCCAGTCAAAAGTGACCGCAAGTAATTTTAATTAAATTAATGTTAATTAATTTATATTCAAAAAGAAATTTCGTTCACTTCTCTTTTAAATAAAATATCATCCACATCATAACAATGCATGTAAAGAATTCTAAAAT
>DWHP01001574.1:0-15867 GCA_018247895.1 Parnassius honrathi | reverse complement strand
TAGTTTATTTCAAAACGCTATATTATGTAAATAAAGAATGATAATCTTTTTTCACCTTTCCGGGTTGAGTAGGTTATAATTAGGATAATGTCTTTAGAAGAAACTTTGTTTTCCAAAATAAAAGGCTTCAAAGTGGCCTGGAATATAGTAATTCTTCCCCATCTTATTTATTTAATAATGTACTAAGAATCTGGAGATGTCCGACCAACTTTCATTTCCATCTTATGATGATCATGATCTTAAAAATGTGTCACACTTTATAAATTGTTACTTCTATTGTGAAAACTATTTAAGTATTAACTTTACAAACATACATAGGTTGTAAGTGCACGTCGGTTAATACACATATTACGTAAATATACTTTTAGCTTCATTTACCAGCTGCATGAAGAGAATCAAACGGAGAAGACTCCTCCGTTCGATTCTATTTATGGCAATCGACAAAAATTTGCATTCAGATCGATGACCGGTGCGTAAATACATTTACTGGCTATGCTTTAAATATTTTTATTACTCAGATAGTTTTAAATTACCTAATTAAAACTTAGCATGTGGTGGCAGTTAAGAGTGTGTGAACGATTATGGTAAATCCCAAAAAAGATCTGAAAGATGACGGTATTACCAACCATCTTTTTTTATAGGATAGGATTACCAGAAAAATATTAGGGGCTGATTACAGAACCGCTATCTCTACAAAGTATAAAACAAAGTCGCTTCCCGCCGTCCGTACGCTCAGATATTTTCAGTATTGATATTTCAGTTTTCATCAGTAGACAGAATGATTTAAGAGGAAGATTTATGTGTATACACAGATTAGTAATCTGTGCGTGTATAATACATGCATGTGTTGTCGAGATCCAAAAATTACCCGTGCGAAACCGGGTCGATCTTCAGTAGAAATGTGTAATCAGAAATCGGTTTTTTTTTAATTTTTTGTATGCCAATGCTTGAGCATATTGTAAGTAGTGATGCAGCCTCGGATGGTAAACCGCACTGTCTTAGCGTAACATAAGCCTGTTCTCTCTTGCCTTAAAGACGCCCACACTGTGTTCGGACGGAAAGATAGACGCCGGCAAATTATTCCACTCCTTTGTTGTACGCATTAAAAAAGTCGAAGTAAACCGTTTGGTTCCAATGCGTAGAATACCGACAACAAAGGGAAGACCCGCCGGCCACCTGGTCGTCCGATGGTGGAAAGAAGAGGGGGGAGTTAAAGCGTGCAATTCCTGCGTACACTCTCCGAAATGCATCTTTTAGAATATCGTGAGGCTGGCAACTCTGCGCCTGTGCTCGAGGCTGATAAGGTTGGTTTCAACCAAATTAAGGTCACCAATCAGCCTTTTTGAACGTCTCTGCACTGAGTCTAACGCTGCCAGGTGGCATTTTCCAGCACCAGCCCATATGTGACAGCAGTACTCCATGCACGATCGGACTTGCGCTTTATATAAGGTAAGAAGCTGTCCCGGCGTGAAGTACCGCCGCACTCTTGCAAGAACATCAAGTTTCCTTGCGGGTGTTTTGGTTCTGGACTCAATGAACCGCCCATAGTTGAGGTTCGCGGAAAATTCAGTCACTAACAACTGAAGACGGTCAGTGTTCTCCACGGATACATTCCGGAAAGTAGCAGCCAGGGTGAGGGGCTCCTTTAAGTGGTGAAAAGACATGCTTGTGTTTTGGAGGTGTTCAATCTCATGAGATTGGCATTGCCCCATTCGGAGACTGCCTGTAGTGTGAGATTCACACGCTCAACCATAACCTCTCTTTCGGACTAGATTTGATCCCGACTGGCTCGTGCACTTGGTTGGTATCTCTCCATAACAGTGCTATCGTCTGCATACCCTTAGATACCGGGCATTAGCAGATCATTAATATGCAGCAGGAAGTGAGTTGCGGAGACAACGGACCCTTGAGGAACACCGACATTAACCGCCACAGGACCGCATGAGCAGCCATCGACGACGACCCGGAGAGAAAGTCCTTTACCCATTCAATCAGACCAGGGGATAAGCCATACGCTGGAAGCTTACCCAAAAGCCTAGCGTGCCAAACTTTGTCAAAGACCTTTGAGACAAGAAGGGAAACAGCAAGTGCTTCCCCCTGCTCTCGAATGATCACCGCATACGTGTCTGGCCTACACTAGAAGGTCCCCAGCTGATAGACTTTTTCTCAGTAACAAAAAAACTATATTCTCTTTACCAAATTGGCATTGTACTAAAGTACTACAAGTTAGAGTAGAGTCTACCACCATTCCACATAATTTTAGTAAAATTCACCCGCCTGCCCTTGCTATAACTCAGTTTAGAAAATTCTGATATTGAAGTTTGGATTTTATGAACATCTTACGTTTAATTTCCTTTTTCGTATAATGTGTTCTAAATATTTCAGTTACTAAAGTAAAGTTAAAGTAACAGCCTATAATATAATATTCGTCCCACTCCTGGGCACAGGTCTCCGCTCATTTCTGAGAGGGTTTCTAAGTACTAAGTACGTCCTCAATTTATTTCTGATATAAAAAGTAGTGGTGTAAAGGACTTAGTAATAGATAACAATATTATATATTTAAGAAGGAGATACATTGCGGCAACTGGATTCGTAAAACTGCATGTGCATTTCTAAATGGAGCGACTACACGGCAGAGGCATAGCAACGAGGCCTTCCGTCTTAATCCTCGGGGCTGACAACGTATTTACTTTTTGTTTCTTAATCTACAATGGGTTTTTGTGTCGATGGGCTACAGCATTCACTCACCATCAGAAAACTGTGTCCGTTTGTTGTTATAAAATACCCTCGCTGCTGTAATATAAGAAAACAAAAAACCCAAACGTTCCTGTCAATGTTATTAACATCGTCATCACATTTGACTCGTAACCATTACTATCTGTTGCACTTGACAGATGACGATCGTCATTCGATGATGGAGTTAGCGGCAGTACTATGTTATTGAGGGCTTAGTAATTAGTCCTTAGTTGTTACTTGTCTAGTTAATTTACAGGTTATTCACGGAGAAAATATAGAAGGTCCTTCTTATCTGCACAATGATATTAAGGATATATGTTCTGAAATTTATGAAAAAGATAAAGTGGGTTATTTTTCAGAGTAGCCAAATTTTAAACTTAAGTTTAATAATATATAAATTATGATATACTGTTATTGCAGTTTTTTAAAATACGAGTAAATAAGGCTTCTACTTTTAATTGAAATTATCGCAAATTTAATGTGATTTATGGTCAACAACGTTTTTGCCTATCTATAGATCCTTATGAATGTGTGGGTGCGCAGTAAAATCAATTATAATAATGCATTACCACGCATTTTGAATTTAAAAGATAAAAAGGATAGAATGTTGGAGATTTTTTTAATTAATTTTTCTTCACCATAGACTGTGATAGGCTGAGAGACTATATTACTTATTCTGAAGCTTCTCTGCAAATTTGGCCGATTATTGCAAAATAACCCCGTGTAAGGGAAATATCGCTTAACATTATTTTAATACGTACTTTTGAGTGTAAGCATTTTTTAATTATAGAACTCCGAGGAACATGCATCTTCTGGTCTATATCCTGCTTATTGCCAGCACTACATGTCTGGCTCACTACAGAGGAGGGTATGAAGGTCACAACATGATAGAGCGCGAGGAGCCCCGTGATGATCTCGACGGGTAATTGCATTTCATTTTAATAAAATTAAAACGTCTAATAAATATGGATTGTATGTTACAATGATTAATAGAACCAATATCGTCAGCGGCAGGCTCAGAGTAGTTAATCTTTAAGGTACCAGAGATTCTTCAACATTAGAGGAAATAGTGTACCAAAAGTGCACTTCTCAGACGCAAATGAGTCTAAATTTACCTACCGTAGGTAAAGTAGACCTAAAATTTAGAGATGGATATATCAATATCTACATTGATACAAATGATCTTCACAGGGCAGAGGATTTTTACGAACCAGTGATAAAACTATGACTTTCGATAAGTATTAGGTACTTCCAATTTACGTTGAAGAAAATTTTTTTTATTCTATTCAGCCACTAAGAAAATGTGGTAAAGCTTTTTAATTTTTACTAATGATAAATTGTTATATTTCATACAATAGAGTCCTAATCGAGTGCCCAGTATGCGAGACTACCAGTTTGCTGCCTAGCCGAGAGGAATGCAACATTGTTAGGGGTAACAAAAAATACAAGAAATGTGAATTTGGCACATACATCAACGAGATCTGCGGCAACCGACGTGATTGCTACAGGGTAGGTATTATATTTGTTTGAGAAAAATCATGTTTAGAGTAATTTTCGTAGTCATTAATATTATGTTAATACTGTGATAAAAACATGAATATATTGCAGCGCTTCTTACAGTGTCTTCTCAACATAATTGTTTTGACATTATAGACTTTTTACTATAGACGTATCAACTTTTTTATAAGAGAGAGCCATTTTGCCTTTTTCATATTTTTATTACATATTTTGATCACAGTCGCTGTATTAAATGATGACTGTGATATAGTAGTTTAGTATATATATTTCTATTATTTGTTAGCAGTAAGCGTGTAGCTACGATTTGGTAATTTTCTTCAGGGTCCCGGACAACAGTGCACGGAAAAAATGGAATATGACGTTTATGGACAGAAATGCGCTCACGGTTATTATTGCGACAACACGTTCAACGTTTGCACCGGATTGGACTACACGATCGACAGTCATCTTCAATGGCTCTTGAACTACATGTATCGCTACCCACTGCGTGATGAAAAAACATTCAACAAACATAAGTCATCAGTTATGATCATCGCGTAAGAATTCAAATCTAAGCTAAAATGCATGTACTCACAAAGATATATGGTAACCTCAGCACTAATGTACTAATTATTATTTATGTATTGTTAAAACTAATGGTTCGTATTAACACACAATACTAATAAACTATAGTTACTTAATAAAAGATTGCTTCTACACATCCATTATTGTCATTTATTTTATTCTATACACTTTACATCGTACTAACTTTTCTGTTGTAGTAGGTATTTACCCTATGTTCTCGTATACATAACCACTGACTTATACAAATAGGAAGATACTTGCATGTTTGTCAATTTATTAACATATCGTACATAGATTCATTTGAAGATTTTAAATGATCGCCTACATGATGAAATTTACGACATGTGCTTATAACCTTTGTCCTTTTAACCTAAACATACCTAAATGTTGCCCAGTTTCTTTAAGAACAAGAAGTTTAGATCTGCAAGTTTTTTTACAAAATATGGGCGACAAACGATCACACAATGCACCTTAAGGTAAGTGGATACTGTGGCCCGTATACATCTACATTTATCCTCGATTTAGAATCAAAACGTAGATGCGTTTTCACCCCTGAGGACTAAGATGGGATGCTTGGTTCCAATAAAAAAGAGTCTCCGGATCTTTACACTCACCATACGAAACACAGCAGTAATAAGCTGCCATTTTACGTCAGTATTCTGTGAGAGCGTGATCCTTTCCCGGTCGAGCCGACCAATTCGTGCTACAACCTTAATATAGCTGCAGCGTGGCTTTACCACGTATAAAACCATAACTATAACATAAAATATGTGAAATGGGCTCGAACGACGAGATTTGAACGGGCACCACTAGCAGTTGGTTAAATCATACAATGTATGGGAATGTACAACGTTCTTAGCGTGCTAAGGAGGTTTGTACCCGTTTAGATTCAGTTCAGACTCTTTTTACGGCGAAAAATGCTCGAGAATATAAATAATTTCTAGTTTTTATTTGCTCTTTTACCTTGATGCCAAATTTCATGTTTCTAAGTACCTACATAACTTAAATTGTTTTTATTTTTATTACAAAAATTTTATTATTATTACAAAAATGGCACAATTAAAATCTTAATTACTCAAGGTTTATATGTCTCAATGTTTTTGAGAAAAAAGTTTCAAAGTGGTGTGTGGATGCGTCGCCTTTCTATCTAATCATAGTAGTCGATTCTAACTACATTTGTTTGTGTAATGTATGACTTGCAAATAAATGTAGTTTGACACGCGTGCGCGCACGCACGCTTTCGTGTCCGTAAGTTTTTACGGATTACAGTAAAACCATATCGTACTATGCCATATATAAACAACCACCCACGAGCAGCGAAAAGCGAAAAGAAACTTTTTGTGTACGGTTGCTGATGCGCCTCAAGGAAAAACGCGAATCTGCTTTCGGAGTTTACGTAAAAAAGGTCTCATAACCTTGTCCTTTAACACACATAGTTTTGTTTTAAAATAATGTTAAAGTTAAAAAAAATAGATAGATTTGCATCAAACTTTAACAGATAGAGGATGGTGTTGCACTTTTTTTTTAATTTTTACGTTTCTCCAAATCTTTCTGATATGTCATATAGTTTATTAGATAATCACCGACAAAAAAGTAATCTGCATGTTTTTCGCATAAAATATACCCTAGATTACTCCAAGTTTTTTTCTATTTGTTTGTGAAATTCGATTTCAAATTTGATTCCATTCCAAAGATTAACTAGGACAGACACGCAAACAAAATATTTTAAAAATGGATATTCATATCGTAATAGCAGGCAAATAAGCTTACACAAATGTATGCAAAGGGTACCAAGCTACATTGCCAACTAAAATGTGTGTGTGTGTGTGTGTGTGTGTGTTTGTGTGTGTGTGTGTGTGTTTGTGTGTGTGTGTGTGTGTGTTTTTAATACACAGCGGAAATGGTATATATTTAGGAATTGAATTTGTTACAATTTTTGATTGGCCCTGAATCGAAACCGGCAGATACGCGATAATACGGAGATGTTAGGGAGTCAGTGGTCGGGCAGAGATTGACTCGTCCCCGAGAGCGGTAGGCAATGCTGCCTTTAAATGATGACAAGACAATTTAGAGGAAATATATCTAATCAATTATTATTCATGATTAAGGATTTTCCCTAGCATTGAGAAACCGCAACAGTGCGCGTGTGTTATGTGTGTGTGTGTATTTTCAAGAATATTTTAAATAATGGGAGCTATGTAGAATTCAGCTTCTGCACCGTTAGGCCTAAAGCCATTCCGTTACTAGCTTTTTAAGGAATATTTATTTATTTACAGAATGTTTGTATATCGTTATTAATTTAAAGAAGAGTACCAAAATAACAAATAAATATACGATTAAAATTACATATGCCTTCCAGAGATTGGAGGAGACAAGCTATTGGCTCTTTGCACACTTTTTAATCCTATAAGGCGGAGATTAACCCAGGGAGAGCATTTCTAAAGTTTTTAAAGGCAAAAATCTATTTTCTCAACGTGTATGTAAGCGTAGCTATATGTTTTTAAAACATTGTAATCCATTATAACATCTAGATATTTAACGTACTCAGATCTCTTCCCAGTTCACAACGTTATTTAGTATTTTTTGAGCATTGCCAAATGATTGAGGCCTGGAGTCACCGTGAAATAGAAGTGCCGTGACATTAGAAGAGATATATTTGGAAGATTTAATTTCTATTAATAGTTTATGTCGCATAAATTATGTGAGTTAAAAAGAGTATAGGGCCTAGTATAATATCTTGTGGTACACCAAAACTAACAGGCAACTCGTCACTCCGTAGTCTTGAACTTTGACACACTGAATTCTGTTCAGCAAATAATCACAATAATGTCTTACGTGTAAATCTTGAATGCCAAGGGTTTTTACCTTTTTATTAGTAAGTGGACTAGTACTATGTCCAATGCTTTGGCTAAATCAAGGAAGATGTCCAGTATTATTATTCCTGCATCCAATTTCGTTACAACATAGTCGGTTAAGTTTTGAACAGCAGCCTCAGCGGATTTTCCTGTACTAAATCCAAATTGGTTACAAGAAATTAGTCCGTCCCAAGGAGACTTAGCGAGCCCACATCGAATATATGTTGGTGGACTGCAGCTAGAGGGTTTCCTCTCCCTCCACCGCTGCAGCTAGGGTGGAGTCCCGGAGGATGGTATGATGTGGCGCCACTCATCCTATCCTCCACGACTCTAGTTGGACCGCAACGTTGATGCGGTGGTGGTGGGCCAGAGGAGTGGTATTGTTGGGCCCCGCTGTTCCTTCCCTCTACAGCCTAATCCTACCAAATCCCGATCATATGCGGAAGTATTTTGTCACTCTTATTCTTTAAAAAAATATAACACCAGATTAAAATATCTACACCGGCGACGGGCAGCAGCTTCAAAGGTACTCCCATCTGGTACTTCCATCGTCAATCCGCCGGCTAAGCATGACGATTTTATTTGTTTATTAATTTTAAACTTAAACCCCTGGATATACTTGGGGATAAAAGGAACGGCATGTTGCGCTTTATGTCGCTAAACAATTACGTGAAATGTCCCGAGACATATGTCGCGGAACATTTTACAGGCCACACTAGTCAGCATTTATAGAAATGTCGCCCGAGGAGGTTGTAGCGATTACTGCTGCGTACATAGTACTTACTTCGGGAGTAAAACGCAATTGAAAGAGAAGGTGGTGGATGCGGAATTTCTTACTACAACGAGTAGAAAGAAAAATTAATATTTTAGGTGATCTGCGAATGTCGGACGGATCTTTTGTGAATTTTACTCGAATGTCAAGATCGATTTCGAGACTTCATCACAAGTGATCGGACCTTCCATAACTAAATAGGATACAATACTACGAAACGCTGTTGGCCCTGATAACAGACTTGCCATTGCATTAAGATATTTGGCGGCTGGAGATTCTTATGCTTCCCTGTCGTAAACATTTCGAGTGTCGAAACAACTGATCGGTAGAATAGTACCAAAAGTCTGTCTGAGACTCACGCTCCAATCGCGGTAGCGTTCTGCACGTTGCCGCCGTGTTTAGCATTATAGGTTAGTCGATTGGGACGAGATGCAATCTTTTTTTGCATCACACACTTGGTGGTGGGTTCGCTTCTCGCCGGATGATCCCAGCGTTGTTGTGGTGCTACAGGGAATGGAACTTTTTATTCCATCGTCTGTGGTACCTATCGGAGGAAGAACCCAGCCATGGTTTAATTGTTCATGCAAAATTGCATCACGCTATAAGCAGGAGTGCTATCAGGCCTGGGTTCACGCATCATCGTCTCGGGATGCAAATACCAGCGCTCTTAAAAAGAAGTATAATTCCGCCTCCAGGTCCTTCAAAAGTGTCATTGCCAAGGCAGAGCACATCGCCATAATTGGTGAGAACCTAGTTCGACTTCCTTTGTGAACACGTGTATTCTGGTCTCTCGCCAAGGCTATCCTAGGGAACTTCTATCAGCAGTCTCTCCCATCTCTCCACAAGGAGGATAACTCACTGTCTCTCATGTCGCCAAGAACAAAGCCACTCCTTTTGCGCCCAACTCGACTCTCGATGACGGGGGGAACACACGGCCGACCATCCCGCGGTATGAGTGCTCCATGCAGGATATACTAATTACCCAGCGCTCGGTGCTCAGAGCACTCGTCTCCCTGAATGTCAACAAGTAGAGTGGGCCTGATGGCGTCTCTCTTATTGTGCTAAAGACGTGTGCTCCGGAGTTGGTACTAGTTTTAACGCGTCTTTTTCGGTACTCCTACTTCCTAGGCGTAGCCAGAAATTATGGGAGACAGTTCTAGTCCACCCGATCCCTAAAAAAGGCGACTGCTCAGATCCGTCTAACTACAGGCCTATCGCTATCACCTCCTTGTTCTCAAAAATAACGGAATCCGTTATAAACTGCCAGTTTATGAGGTACCTTGCGGATCACCAGCTGATCAGTGACCGCCAATACGGTTTCCGCCGCGGTCGATCAGCTGGTGATCTTGGTCTACCTTCCTCGCAGATGGGCCGAGGTAGTAGTCGTAAAGGAGAGGCGTTGGCCATTAGTTTGGACATAGCGAAGGCCTTCCATCGGGTTTGACACAAAGTGCTTCTTACAAAGATTCCTTCCTATGAGCTACCCGAGAAATTATTTAATTGGATCACCAGTTTTCTTGCAGGTCGGAGCATCAAGGTCGTAGTAGACGGTGCATGCTCCGATTACAAGCCTATTAACGCTGGTGTTCCACAAGGCTGCGTGCTATCACCAACGCTGATTCCTATGTATATCCACGATGTGTTGCAAACTGGTAACATTAATTACTTACTATGCAGACGATTTTTTTTTCTGGGTAAGTTTAGCGCATTCGCAATATCCTTCCACTCGTCATTTTTCTTTACTTTATTTCGTTAATCTTGGTTCGAAGTATCCCATAACAGAATATGACTTGGTATAGCTTAAGAAGTAAAAGGACGGTTTCGTTTGCACACACTACTGACATGTTGCAAGGCACGTTGTGCGTACGACTACACCCGGTAACAAAATGGCGCGAAAATGACGCGGGACACGTGCGCTCGCTCTCGAAGTGGCAACAAGCAGCATGTCCCACGTCACGTAAAATGTTGCGGGTCACTGTGCCACGTTGCATCGTCATGTAGATTGAGTGTTCCGCATCACGTTGCGGGACAAAATGTCCCCTAGTGTATACGGGGCTTTAATGTAACATCTTAGGCTAAAGGGTACATAGTCTTGGATTCAATCCCACATATAAGTGATACTAGTACGTGCATAAGTGCTATTGCTGACTTTACACCCTGTGTGTGGCCTATATCGCGACACTTGAGTAAGCAAATGTAATTAAGTCTGCATGAAAGATGTATTAGGATAAGTTGGTCATTAGTGAAGTACATGAGCTTCTGTACGGGTATCTCCTAGTTTTATTGTAGTTTTAAAAAATACCTCTACCGCTCCCGTTAACTTGACTGGCGTAGCCGGTAGAATCGCCATTTACTAGCGCCGTCCGCGAATAAATTCGTATATCATTTTCCGTGTTCGTGCAGCGAGGCGATCCTGCGAACCTAAATAAATTTGTGAAAAGTGGAGAGCAGCTGAAGATGACGAAGGCCGGCTGGTGAGTCCAAAATTTCACCTTGCTTATATACCATATAATAAATCTGTAAAAAAGTCGTGTCTGTAATTCTAATATTTTCTGGAAAAGATAAGTCCAGGGGACTAAATAAAAGGCACTGAAGCCAAATTAGTGGTTTTAGAATTTTTGCCTGTTTGTCTGTCTGTGTTAATACTGTATCTTTAATAAGATTCACACAAAAACTACAGAACAAATTTCCATGAAATTTTGTGTATAGGTAGATATGGACCCGGGGCTATTTATAGGTTACTTTTTATCCGATTTCGGAACTTCATATATGGAGGGTTAAGTATTTTCCTTCCTTTGGATGTTAATTTCTACTTTATACGATTTATGTGTTTTATTAAAATAAATAAAATATTCGTAGGGTAAAATCGGGTAATGATGGTCAGATGGTCATACCGGTCAGCACACTTCCAATTATGTTACGATGTTTATAAGCGTGCACACATACAAAGCGGGTGGCGTGACTATTCTCCTCGCAGGAGCGCCGAACCCCGTTCAATTCCCCTTTAGGGGTATATATGTTCTGTGGTTCAATTCCATGCATACGTTTGGGAAGAAGACACGTCGAAAGTTTTCGCGCCACTTTGTTGTAAAATTTAGCGGTCCGAAGATAGAAAGTAAGTAAATTTTACTCGATAGTTTTCAAATGTAAAGTTAATAAAAGTATTGCCTAACTATTTGTGCGCAATCGTCAAATCAATCTTTGTTTATTAGCCTGCAGATTTTTAAATAAATTTTAAATATTTAGAAATGTCAATCATCGGGTAATACCGGTCATGGCTGACCGGCATTACCCACCCACCCACATCAATTTATTTGTAAAGTTTTCAATTTAAATAGTCAGTGTCATTAAAACTTTTAGTATTTTATTGTTTCAGGGTAACTGCAAAATGCTGCCAAAACATGTAAAAGCGCGCATAAAGGCGAAATGGAGCAAAAAATCATTGGAAGCTGCTTTTAAACTAGTTGAAGATGGAAACCCGATAAGAGAAGCTGCCCGATGTACTGGCACTCCATTTTCTACACTACAAGAGAGGCTGAAAAAGAAAAATTTGGATACTCCACAACTGGGAAGAAATACTACCTTTACCAAAGAACAAGAAGAAAGTACGGCCTCTCAAATTAGACTGCTTGCGAATACATTTTACGGGTGTACTGCTGTAGAAATAAGGAAGATGGCTTTTAAGTACCCAGAGAGATATAACATCAAGCACAACTTCAACAAAACTTCAGAATCAGCTGGTAGAGATTGGCTTGAGGGGTTTTTAAAAAGAAATAACTTATCAGTGCGTAAGGCTGAAGGCACAAGCTTAAATAGAGCTTCTGCCTTTAACAGAGATGAAGTAGGAAGATTTTTTGACTTGCTGGGAAACTTGATGCAAAAATATAAGTTTCCACCTCGAAACATATATAATGTGGATGAAACTGGCGTAACATCGGTACAGAATCCTGGCAAAGTTGTAGCCGAAAAAGGCCAAAAACTAGTGGGCTCTATTACCAGTGGAGAAAGGAGCCAAAATGTTACGGCAGTATGCGCTATGAGTGCCACAGGGCAATACATTCCTCCAATGTTTATTTATCCACGTCAACGGCATTCGACAGCATTGGAATTGATGGACCACGTGAAGCAGTATACATGTGTTCCAAAAACGGGTGGATAAACGAAGAACTCTTTGTAGAATGGCTTAAACACTTTACGAAATATGCAAAACCTTCGGAAAGTGATCCGGTTTTGCTCCTCTTAGATAATAATTCTAGCCACATTTCTTGGAATTCGTATAACTTTTACAAAGAAAACCACATTGTGATGTTGTCTTTGCCACCACACGGATCTCATCGAATACAGCCATTGGATATTTCCATTTATGGTCCCCTTAAAACCGGATATAAGCAGGAATGTAACATATTTATGAAATGCAATTTGGGACGAAAAATTACACAAGGTGACATAGCTTCGCTGTTCAGAAAAGCATTCCAAAGAGTAGCAACAATTCCGAAAGCCGAAGCAGGATTTACTGCTTCAGGGATATATCCTTACAACCCAAATATATTTACCGATGAAGATTTTCTACCAGCTGAGATAATGAACAATAGAGAACTTCTTGATGAAGAGAGGTGCGATCATGATAATCGAATACAAGATTCCCCATCTCTGCTTGACGATTCAAAAGCAACCTTACAAATCTCTCAACCCAACTTAAATGATCACCACGATGCCATATTATCTTCTGAAATGCCTCCTGTTGCATCACGCAACGCAACACTTTCGCCTGCCATTCCACAGCTCGACCTAGATTTCGAAAACCTAGACTCCACAATTAACGATATCTCTCATATTGATTTGCATAATGTAACACCACCAGCTGTAAATGAAACCGAGTCCAATGTCAATTATTACAATCCTATTCCCTCAACATCTGGAATATCTTCAGTCAAAACCCATATTGAAAATATTGAAAAAGTTACTGCGAATGATCTTCTTCCTTTGCCAAAAAAATCCGAACAGAAAAATATAAAAGCGATGCGGAAACAACATGCTACGGTAATAACAGGAACTCCGAATAAAATAGTTTATTTGAGAAAGAGCAAAAAAAGTTAGCGAAATTAGCAAAAGCTCAGATAAAAGTTGAAAAAAAAAGAAAAATAAAACAGTGGAAATAAAAAAAAATATTACAATAAAAAAGGAGAAAACAATGAAAACTACAAAGGTAAAAAAAGTGAACAAGATGGATTATAGTGAAGATGAAACTGATCCTGTAAATGAAGATCTGGATAGCAAAAAAGAAAATAATCGTAAAAAACCAACAAGAATGAAAAGGAATTTGAAGAAATGTATAGAAGAAGAAAGGAGTGAAGAGGAAAGTGTTACAGAATGAGTCTATGAACGAAGACAGTACTTCAAACTCTGAAATAGAGATGACAGATTTACGCGAAGACGATGACACGGATTTAGACGATGTCGGGAACAGATGTATAATCTGCGATGACTATGGACGAGACAACGAGTTGTGGTACAGATGTACATTGTGTGGACGTTGGGCCCACTCGGAATGTTCAGGACGTAACTCTGCAAAATATTATAAATGTGATTTATGCTCCCATTAAGCTTGACTGGTATTAACCAACACCTGACTGGTTTTACGTGTAATACCAGTCAAACACGTTTTTTTTAAATATTTATTATACCAAAACTATAATTATTAGTGATCTGAATTAAAGTGCCATTAATAGTAGAATAATTATATTCGAGATTGTGATTAGTTCTATAAAGATATGTTGATTTATATTCGCTTTGTGTTAATTTTTCCTTAAGTGACCGGCATTACCCCATTCTACCCTACTATTTGGAAAAATGGAGCACAGTGGAAAAATTGGAGGCCCAAGAAAAGTTGTGCAGATCAATGAGTCAAAATTTGGGAAACAGAAGTATAATAAACATAATTTTGATTTATCTCGTTCTATTTGTTCTCGTAAACTTCTAAATACTGTAATTTAAGGATGTTTGTTATAGGACGCCATATTGAGGGACATTGGGTCCTTTAAATGATTGAGGATGGGTCTGAGAATCTGTGATTAGGGGTGTGCCCTGACAACATAAGATCCGCTGAGGTTTTGGTGACCCTAATTAAAAAACATATAGAGATAGGCACCACAATTCATACAGATTTTTGCAGAGCATATGACTGCCTAAAGGAACATGGGTACACCCGCAAAAAAGTAAACCACTCGGACTCTGACAATCCATTCGTGGCTCCAGATGGGAGTCATACCCAACGAATAGAGTCACAATGGAGAGCCGTGAAACGTTTAAAAAAAAAGACAATTATAATCATTCACAGAATTTTGGTGATACTATAGGAGAGTATTTGAGGCGGCGGAATATTGCTAAATTTCGCAAAGATCCTTTTTCACAAATGGTGGCAGCCATAAATTATGTTTATAAACTAAAGTAATTATAAAAGTTAATATTTTGGTCTTTTATTGAGTACAAGAGCGAGCGAAGCGAGCTCAGGACTTGGGGTACACCGACTCGGACAGGTTAGGTTAGAAGGGGATGGCGGAGTCGAGTGAGCGAGCGAATAGAGCCCTGCCATCGCCTTAGTGGTTATTTTATTATAAACCATTTAGAAGTAGGAGCCCCGCAAAGCGTGGCCCATCTAGCGATCTTCCCTCTACTGCGCCACGTTGAGTGGCGTGGGGCTTCCCTCCCCCAACTCTCTCCCCCCATAAATCAGGTAAATAAAGTCAAGCGGGGGCATATAGTTTTAGAACCAATGACCCAAATTATCAAGCATTTAAAATATATTTCGTTCCTTAGTAGTTACCAGTTTTATTAATGTTCATTCAGAGAATTATAAATGTGAGACGTCGAGAGTACAAAAAAGAAAAAAAATATTAAAGAGACCACAAATTTATGAAACCCACCTGGGTTTCATAAACTTGTGGACAAAAGCTGTAAGCTCAACGTTAAAAAATACTTCAAAAGTTGTGTCATTTTTCAATGACATATGTAATGGGGCAGCTCTTAGACGGTAAAACAAAGGGAAGTCCTTAAGGCCAGCTGTAACGAACTCATCGGAGCACGAAACCTTTTGGACAAATTCCATAAAAGAATTAGAAGAAATGAGATTTATTAATAAAAGGGCAAGGAGTGTACTGTGCCTTATCAAAAAAATTATGTTGCAACATTAAAAAGTTTAAAGATACTAAAATTTGATTCGCAACCATCCGCTTCATTAAATACAATGATGTGCCTTACCTGGATTGAAGAGCTGTCTTAGCGGTCAGCCGCCGTAGAGTCTATATCTCCTGAGGATGCCTCGTATAGAGGCGAAACACGTGTCCTGTTATCGTCGATGGTGTGTCTTTCCTGGAATAGTGGTGTTGGAAGTAGTGGTGCCGGGAGTAGTGGTGTTGGGAGTAG